>MDKI01271104.1:0-20733 GCA_005239505.1 Nicotiana paniculata
AACCATCCTTTGTTAAGGGATTCAAGACAAAAGGTGGCTTGGAACACCAAAACTCAATTCCAAATGGCGACTCTAAATAATAAATAATACCTTTTCAAAACGTCACTTCGATTGGAAAAACTCTTCACCAACCTCGTAATAGGGTTGTGGGACATAAAAGAGGTGTGACAGTAAATAATACTAAAGGCATTGGTTTCTTTTGAGAAGTAAATGGGAGGCAGCATTTAGCCTCGGAAGGCAGAATGGTAGCCTTATGCAATATGCGAATGCAGATGGAGGTAGCGTTTAACTTCGGAAGGCATAAAGGTAGCCTTATGCAAGATGCGAATGCAGAGGGAGGTGTCGTTTAGTCTCGGAAGGAAGAATGGTAGCCTTATGCAATATGCGAATGCAGATGGAGGTAGCGTTTAACTTCGGAAGGCATAATGGTATCCTTATGCAATATGTGAATGCATATGGAGGTAGCGTTAAACCTCGGAAGGCAGAATGGTAGCCTTATGCAAGATGTGAATGCAGATGGAGACATCGTTTAGTCTCGGAAGGCAGAATGGTAGCCTTGTGCAAGATGCGAATGCAGATGGAGACAATGTTTAGTCTCGGAAAGCAGAAAGGTAGCCTTATGAAAGATGCGAATGTATATGGAGACAACGTTTAGTCTCGGAAGGCATAAAGGTAGCCTTATGCAAGATGCGAATGTAGATGGAGACAACATTTAGTCTCGGAAGGAAGAAAGGTAGCCTTATGCAAGATGCGAATGCAGATGGAGGTAGAGCTTAGCCTCGGAAGGAAAAGTTGTAGCCTTATGCAAGATGCGAATGCAGATGGAGACAACGTTAAGTCTCGGAAGGCAGAAAGGTAGCCTTATGCAAGATTAAAGGAAGGACAACAGAAATTCTTAACTAGTGTTAAATTGCGGTAGAGCATTGTGATAATGAAACATCGTTTGTGCTGGTAATAAATGTTGGCATGTGCGACGGGTTTGAGGAACGATGTTTGTCCTTCGAGCGGATAATATGTTTTGGGGCTTTTGCAATTTTTGTGCCTGCATCCAAAGAAAGATCGTGAGTTTTGTGAAGGGGGAAGGTTAGTTCGCATTCCCGCTGGATCTGTTTGGCTCGTTTTCTTGATCATGATGATACTGTCTGTATCATTGGGGTAGCGTTCGCTAAACAAGTTGTTTCAAAAAAATAAATATGCATGATTTTTTAAAGGTATAATATATAATCTAAAATAGTTTTAGACGAACTGATGACGTGACACGGTTCGAGACATTGCGACCTCTCCTGCTGCGGAATTTTGAGGGTCCTCCTCAAAATTCTGCCCCAGTTTGCTGGGTGGACGCCTCTGACTGCTGCTCGTGCGGGGATTGGCTGAACTTGCTTCAGAATTTTAAGGGTCCTCCTCAAAATTCTGCCCCAGTTAGCTGGGTGAATGCTTGTGGACTGCTGCTCACTTCAGAATTTTGAGGGTCCCTCTCAAAATTCTGCCCCAGTTTCCAATTGCGGGGGAAAAATAGATTTTATTGAATTGTGACCAAACCCATAGGGATGCCTACGTATCCCCTTTTAAACGGGAATCAGGTCGGACGTAGTTCAATTTACATTGTTGACAAAAATACATAGAGTTACACATAGTAGCGCTTGACTACATCTGAATTGATTGGCTTTGGCCAGACTTCTCCGTCCATTTCTGCAAGTATAAGTGCTCCTCCTATCAACACTCTATGAACCATGTACGGACCTTGCCAGTTGGGAGAGAACTTCCCCTAGGCTTCATCTTGATGTGGAAAGATTTTCTTTAACACCAGCTGCCCTGGTGTGAATCGTTTCGGCTTGACTTTCTTGTTGAAGGCCCTGGCCATTCTGTTCTGATATAGTTGACCATGACATACTGCATTCATTCTCTTCCCGTCTATGAGAGCTAGTTGCTCATAACGGCTTCTTACCCATTATGCATCGCTGAGCTCAGCTTCTTGTATAATTCTTAGAGATGGAATCTCCACTTCGGCAAGAATAACATCCTCCGTACCATAAACTAGCGAGATCCTAGTAGTCGACGCAGACTCCGACCTTCCCGTCCTTCTTCGGCACAGGTACAATGTTGGCTAACCATGTCGAGTACTCCACTACCCGAAGAACTTTGGCGTTGATCTGCTTGGTAACTTATTCTTTGATTTTCAAACTCATGTCGGGTTTGAACTTTCTGAGCTTTTATTTCATCGGTGGTAAGAGAGCCTCATCCACAAGTGATACGAGAGAGTCTTGATGTGGGTTTAGAGCCGAGGGCATAACTCACAGTACAGTGGAGATGAAAATAAGATTGGACTCCCAATATTGTATTGTAGCCAATAAGGTAAGAGTCATGTTGGTCCATGTCGCCAAAATTTAGATTTATGTCATTTGTGTGGGCAACCCGAATATATTATGCATTTTTTCCCAGAGACACGTGGGAGCAGTAGGATACACTCAATAGGATCCGTAGCATCTTCTTCTTCATCAGTACGCTCTCATGGGTAGGGTTTGCAAACATCAGTTGGAAGAGGTAGAGGTAGGGTGGAGCGTCTAGTTCAGGTGGACAACAGAATCGCATATATGCATTGTCACGTCGACAGGACCTAGAGTCATCACCGAATGTGGTTACAGGTACACTATTCGTATTCACCATGAATGTGTATGCTTTGATAGATCCAGGTGCCACTTTGTCGTAAATTACTCTATTTGGTGTTGGTAAATATGGTAAGAAGGATGAATTATTACATTAGTCATTTTAAGTGTCTACATCCGTTGGTGAGTCTGTGATAGTTAGACGAGCATATCGAGGGTGTGAAGTAATGATTTATGACCACCACACATAGCTGATTTAAATGAATATGAAATGGTGGAATTTGACATTATTATGAGAATGGATTGGTTGGCTTCTTGCTATGCCTGTGGAATATTGGACAAAAGTTGTTTGCTTGAACTTTGTAGGAGAGCTCATCATTGAATGGAAGGGTGATGTTACAACACCAAAGGAAAAGTTTATTTCTTACCTTAGGGCTCGAAAGCCAATCTCAAAAGGATGCATCTATCATTTGGTATGACTGCAAAATGGGGAGGCAAAGCCTCCAGCTCTTCGATCGGTTCCAGTTGTCAAAAAATTTCTCGATGAGCTTCCAGGAATCCCTCCTGGGAGGGAGATAGATTTTTCTATCGATGTGCTTCCATATAAACAATAGATATTTATTCATCAGTACAGAATGTCCCCTGCTATATTGAAGGGGTTGAAAGCCCTATTGAAACATCTTCTTGATAACTGCTTCATTCGACTTAGCACTTCCCCGTAGGGTTCCCCAGTGTTATTTATCCTAAATAAAGATGGTTTGTTGAGGATGTGTATTGATTACATACAACTGAACAAGGTAACCATTAAGAACAAGTATCTTCTTCCAATAACTGATGACATGTTTGACTAATTTCAAGGCGCTAGGTTATTTTCAAAGATCGATCTCAGATCTGGGTATCACTAGTTAAGGGTCAAGGAAGAAGATGTTCTGAAGACAACCTTTCGGACCAGATATGGCCATTAAAAATTCCTTGTTTATGTGTTTTAGCTTAACCAATGCAGCAATGGCTTTTATGGATTTAATGAATCAGGTGTTCAAACCATGTTTGGATATCTTTGTGATTGTGATACTAGATCATATTTTGGTGTATTCTCGATTAGAAGTTGAGCATGCAGAGCATTTGCAAACGGTTTTATACACTCTTTGAGATGGTAAGTTGTACGCTAAATTTTCTAGATGCATGTTCTGGTTGAACTCAATGGCTTTTCTTGGGAATATTGTATTAGATAAGGCCCACTACCATTACAGGGTGCGTACTTTCTTAGGTTTAGCTGGTTACTACCGGAGATTTGTGGAGAATTTCTCTTTTATTGTTGCTCCATTAACAAAGTTGACACATAAGGCGGCTAAATTCTAGTGGAATGACACTTATGAAAGGAGTTTCCAAGGTTTAAATAAATAGACTAACATCAGCACTTGTTTTAGCTTTACCCAAAGGATCAGAAGGTAATGTTATATATTGCGATGCTTCTAGAGCAGGATTGGGCAGTGTTTTGATGCAACACGGTAGAGTTGTTCCTTATGCTTTGAGGCAACTAAGAAAACATGAGCAAAATTACCCGACTCATGACCTTGAGTTAGCGGGTGTTATATTTGCTTTGAAAATATGGCATCACTATTTACATGGAGATCATGTCAACATATTTACATATTGTAAGAGTTTGCAGTACATATTAAAGAATTTAATATGTAAGTAATCAATGTAACTCAGTAAATAATATGTAAGTACATATTAAAGAATTTTAGTTACTCAGTAAGTAATCAATGTAACTAAAAACTTGAGTGTAGTGACGAGAATTTAAATCATGTAAATTCATATAATGAATAACAGTGGAAATGAGTAAATCAAGTTAGGAATCTACAATTCCGAATATTTCATAAAACTACGGTTTCCATTTAAAAATCTCGTATAAAAAATTTATCTAACTTTTCTTATCAGAGGCTCAATATAAGAAGAGTGAAAACAACATTTTTCATAAAATATAAGCCCATTGGGCACATTATCACTCACAATAAAGCCTCTCGGGCAAGCCTCTCAGTCACTCGTAACTCCACTATCAATATCTCATGCTCTCACTTAACGCTCGTACTCAGCAAGTACCATGAACACACACAATTGCTGCAGCGTGCAGCCCAATCCATATATAACATACATATATTGATGAGGCGTGCAGCCCGATCCATACAATAGTCGACTGCTCTCACTGGGGGTGTACAGACTCCTGGAGGGCTCCTTCAGCCCAAGCGCTATATCTGATGCAGCGTGCAGCCCGATCCATATATAACATATATTGCTACGGCGTGCAGCCCGATCCATATATAACATATATTGCTACGGCGTGCAGCCCGATCCATATATATATATATATATATAATCTCTATTGTTGTGGCGTGCATCCAGATGCACATATAATATATAACATATATATTGTTGCGGCGTGAAGCCCGTCCCATAACTATCCTCACATACTCGGTGCTCGGCCTAACACATATATATAATGCTGCGGTGTGCAGCCCGATCCATAGCTATCCTCACATACTCGGCTCTCGGCCTGACTCAGTCACCCTCACAAGCCACTTGGGCAATTCATCTCGACTCATAGGACTCAGCCCAAAATATTTTTCAGAGTTTTCAAAGTAGTGTGATAATAGTGAAAATAACAACAAGTAGGAAACATAAACTGAGTTCGCAATTGTTCTAACATGATAGGGGTAGAATAGTGTAAAAGTACCCAAACATGGAAAAAATACCCCTGAGGTTCTAAACAGGTTGGCACAAGGCCCCAAACATGGCTCACAGCCCATAAACAACTATAAACATTCGAAACACAGGATACCATAAGGTTTCAAATCGAATACGCGGCTTAATAGTCGCTACAGGACGGACCAAGTCACGATCCCTATCGGTGCACGCCCCCACGCTCGTTACCTAGCATGTGTGTCACCTCATTTATCAACACAATATCAAACAACGGGGTGTCATACCCTCAGGTTTAGAGTTACAATCGTTACTTATCTCAAAACAACCCAAAAGCTACTCCACGATGCGCTTTCCCCTCGAATTGGCTCCCAAATGCTCCGAGTCTAACCAAAATCAGATTAACATCATCAATACACGCTAACGGAACAAAACCCTATCGAAAGATATAAATTTTAACACAATTCTCGAAATTCGGTCAAAACTAAGCCTCGGGCCCACGTCTCGAAATTCAATAAAATTTAAATCACTAGAATCCTCATCCTCCCAAGAATCTATACATACCAAAAACTACACAATCGGGCCATAATTACCTACTCAAATCACCAAAAGAATTTCCAAATTTCCTCCCCATTTTTCCCAACCTTTTTCCAATTTAATTTTTCAAATTACAAGCCTAATCCGTACGACATAGCATAGAAACAAGTTTTATAATCCGGGAACTTACCTCCACTGAAGACCTTCGAATCCCCCTTCAATTTGCTCACAACTCAGCTCAATCCGCATGCAACAATGGAGGAAATGCCAAAATATCCGCGGAGGCACTTTTTATATTGTTCTGCCTAGTTAATCCGCACATGCGGACCCGCGCACCTGCAAAATCCCACTAACAGTCTAATTCTCGCACCTGCGATCCCTTTTCCGCACCTGCGGCTTCGCAGGTGCGGCCCATGCTTCGCACCTCCTGCCTTGCCTATCATCGCACCTGCGCAGGGTCCTTCACACCTGCGGCTCCCCTTCCGCAGGTGCGGCCACACCAGTAGATTCACACCATCAGCTATTTGCTGCAAATTTCCTAAGTCCAAACCCCTGCTAACAATCTGAAATCAATCCCGAGCCCCTCGGAGCCCTAACAAAACATACTAAAACACTCCATAGCATCATTCAAACTTAGTCGAGCCTTCGAAACACCAAAAACAACAACACAACAACACCAAAATTACATCAAGTTCAAACCTATGAACTTTAAAACTTCTAAATTTCGCAATTGATGTCGAAACCAACCAAAACACATTCGATTGACCTAAACATTTTCACACATATCCAAAATGACATTACAAATCTACTCCAACTTCCGGAATTCCATTCCGACCCAGATAGCCTATTTTCCACTATCGGCCGGAAATCGCCAAAAACTAACTTTCGCCCATTCAAGCCTAATTCTACACCGGACACCAAAACTTCATTCCGAACACACTCCTAAGTCCCAAATCACCTAACGAAGCTATCCGAGCCATAAAATCTGCATTTCAAGGTCGTTTACCAATAAGTCAACTCCTAGTTGACTTTTCATCTATTAGGCTACTTTAAGAGGCTAAGTGCCTCTATTCTCTCCACGACCACTCCGAACCTAAACCAACCGACCCAACACAACATAAACAGGCTAAGCAATATATGATAAAGCAGAAATGGGGGGAACAGGAAAATCTACGAAAGACCGGCCGAGTCGTTACATCCTCCCCCTCTTAAACAAACATTGATCCTCGAACGGGTCTAGAAACATACCTGGAGTCTCGAATAAGTGAGGATATTTGTCCCTCATCTTCCGGTCGGACTCCCAGGTGGCATCCTCCACCGGCTGCCCTCTCCACTGAACCTTCACTGAAGCTATATCCTAAGACCTCAGCTTTCTGACATGACGACCCAAAATAGCCACTGGCTCTACCTCATATGACATATCACCCTCGAGTTGAACCGCGTTGAAGTCCAAAACATGAGACGGGTCACCAACATACTTCCAGAGCATCGAAACATGGAACACCGGATGGATAATCGATAAGTTGGGAGGCATGGCAAGTCTATAAGCAACCTCCCCAACCCTCTGAAGCACCTCAAAAGGCCCAATAAATCGGGGACTCAGCTTTCCCCTCTTCCCGAACCTCATAACACCCTTCATGTATGACACCTTCAGCAGTACCTTCTCCCCAACCATGAAAGACACATCTTGGACCTTCCGGTCTGTATAACTCTTCTACCTAGACTGCGACGTGCGCAGCCGCTCCTGCATCAATTTCACCTTACCCTATGCATCCTGAACCAAGTCTGTGCCCAATAGCCTAGCCTCGCCCGCCTCAAACAAACCAACCGGAGATATGCACCTCCTACCATATAAAGCCTCATACGGAGCCATCTGGATACTCGACTAATAACTATTATTATATGCAAAATCCGCGAGTGGTAGAAACTGGTCACATGAACCCCCAAAATTAATGACACATGCACGCAACATATCCTCCAGAATCTGAATAGTAAGCTCCGACTGCCCTTCGGTCTGAGGATGAAACGTTGTGCTCAACTCGACCTGAGTACCTAACTCTCTCTGTACGGCTCTCCAAAACTGAGATGTGAACTGAGTACCTCTGTCATAAATCATAGAAACTGGAACCCCCTGCAATCGGACAATCTCCCTGATATAAATCTCAGCTAACCGCTCCGAAGAATAAGTAGTACCAACAGGAATAAAGTGTGCATACTTGGTCAGTCGATCCATAATAATCCATATAGCATTAAACCTCCTCGAAGTCCGTGGGAGTCCAACTACGTAGTCCATGGTGACTCGCTCCCACTTTCACTCCGAAATATTAAATCTCTAAAGCAATCCACCTGGTCTTTGGTGCTCATACTTGACCTGCTGACAGTTGAGACACCGAGCCACAAACTCAACAATATCTATCTTCATTCGCCTCCACCAATAATGTTGTCTCAGATCTTGATACATCTTCGCGGCACCAAGATGGATGGAATACCGCGAACTATGGGCCTCAGCTAGAATCAAAGCTCGGAGCCCATCCACATTAGGCACGCAAATCCGGCCCTGCATCCTCATGACCCCATCATCACCAATAACCACATCCCTGGCATCACCGCGACGGACCCTGTTCTGAAGGCAAGAAAATATTGATCATCATACTGGCATGCTCTAATCTGATCATAAAGATAAGACTCGGAGGCTACACAAGCCAATACCCGCGGAGGCTCTGATAGATCCAATCTCACCAACTGACCTGCTAAAGCCTGAACATCAAGTGCTAAAGGTCGCTCTGCTACTGGAAGGTTGGATAAACTTCCCAAACTCTCCGCTCTGCGACTCAGGGCATCGGCCACTACATTAGCCTTCCTGGGATGATATAAGATTGTGAGGTCATATTCCTTCAGAAGCTCGAACCACCTCCTCTGGCGCAAATTGAGATCCTTCTGCTTAAGCAAATACTGAAAACTACGCTGATCAGTTAAAATCTCACAATGCACTCCATACAAATAATGATGCCAAATCTTCAAGGCGTGGACAATAGCTGCTAGCTCAAGATCGTGCACTGGATAATTCTTCTCATGAACCTTCAAATGTCTGGATGCGTAGGAAATCACCCTACCGTCCTGCATCAAAACTGCTCAAGGCCAACTCTCGAGGCATCACAGTATACTGTATAAGAACCTGAAACCGTAAGCAAAATCAATACCAAAGTTCTAGTCAAAGCTGACTTGAGCTTCTGAAAGCTCTCCTCACACTCCTCAGTCCACCTGATCTGAGCACCCTTCTGGGTCAGACTGGTCATAGGTGTTGCAAGCGATGAAAATCCCTCTATGAAACGACGATAGTATCCTGCCAAACCAAGGAAACTGCGAATCTCAATGGCTGATGACGGTCTAGGCCAGCTCAGCACCGCCTCTACCTTCTTTGGATCAACTAGCTCAGAACCATCGTTCTTCTTTACAAACAACATCGGTGCACCCCAAGGTGACACACTAGGTCGAATGAACCCCTTATCTAGGAGTTCTTGAAGCTGCTCCTTTAATTCCTTTAGCTCCTCTGGTGCCATACGATAAGGTGGAATAGAAATAGGCTGAGTGCCTGGCACCAGGTCAATACCAAAATCAATGTCCCTGTTAGGTGGCATGCCTGGCAGGTCTGCAGGAAACACGTTCGGAAAGTCACGGACCACAAGAACCGAATCAATAGCGGGAGTCTCACCACTGACGTCCCTCACAAAATCCAGATACGATAAACACCCTTTCTCAACCATACGTTGAGCCTTCAGGTGGGAATCACCCTGCTAGGCACATAATCAGAATAACCTTTTCACTCAACCCTCGGACATCCGGGCATAGCTAAGGTCACGGTCTTAGCGTGACAATCAAGAACGTCATGACATGGAGATAACCAGTCCATGCCCAATATCACATCAAAATCGACCATGCTGAGTAACAATAGTTCCACTCGGGTCTCCAGACCCCCAATAGATATCAGACACGACCGATACACATGGTCCACAACAACAGTATCACCCACCGGAGTCAGCATATGAACATATGTAACTAAAGACTCACTGGGCATATCCAGAAAATGGAAAAATATTAAGAAACATACGAATATGTAGAACTAGGGTCAAATAAATCCAAAGCATCTCGGCTACAGACTGAGACAATACCTGTGATCACTGCATCGGAGGCCATAACATCTCGCATGGCTGGAAAGGCATACATACAGGCCTGGCCTCCACCTACTTTTCCTCCCCCTTTAGGGCAACTTCTAGCTGACTGACTACCGCCCCTGCCTGCTTGGGTGGGTGGTGAAGTAACTGGAGCTGAAGTCGAAGGTTGGCTCCTCAGCTGAGATGGACCTCCAATAAGATGAGGACATTGCCTCATCATATGCCCTAACTTTCAACACTCATAACAACTCCCTGGAGTTGGAGACTGGGACTGAAATGAACCCCTAGCACTAGAATGGCCACTAGGAGAACCATGCATAGAAGAACCCTAAGCTAATGGTGCTCGAGTTGCACTCTGGGTTGGAAGGGCACCGAATGAAGAATGGTCGGGCTGAAAGCCGTGGAGACCATGCCCCAAAGATGCACCACTATAGGCTGGGCGGCCTTACCGGAGGCCTGAATGAATGGCCCCTGCCATGCTGAAACTACCCCTGGAAGGAGAACCACTAAAACCACCCGATCCCCGAGGCCTCATTGCCTCCCTCAATACCCGCTCCTGCCGGCGAACCGACTCAATATCTCGAGCAATATCAGCAACCTACTTAAATGTAACATCTGATACTCTCTCCCGGGTCATGAAAAGGCGGAGCTTATAAGTAAGGCCATCTATAAACCTCCTAATCCTCTCCCTATCAATAGGGACCAACTCGGTGGAATGACGAGCCAACTCCGAGAACCGCATCTCGTACTGCATTACTAATAGCTCTCACTGACACAGCTCCAAGAATATAGTGGAGAACTGCCGCCAGGTAAGGGGTGTTGAACCAACAGGCCTACGCCTCTTAAAAGACTCCCACCAAGTGAAAGCAGCACCAGATAACTGAAGGGTAGCAAATGAGACCCCACTGGTCTCCAAAATCCCAGCAGTATGCATCATCTTCTAGCGCTTATCTAGAAAACCCTGGGCATTCTCACCCTCAGCACCACTGAATGTCGGAGGTTGTAGTCTACTAAACCTCTCCAGCCTACGATGCTCATCATCTGGCATAGGTAGGACCACGATGTCCTGAACTGGGGCAACCGGTTGGGCTGGAGCCGCCCTTGGTGTCTGCTGGCCCTGAGTATCCTGCTCAGGTGTCCGGGCAACTGGAGTCTGACTGCCTCCCCCGGCCTGAGAAGTAGCGGCAACTGCCTGAGAAAAGGTGGTACACACCGTCCAGATCTGAGCCAAGGTCTCCTGAAGACCCGGAATAACAATAGGCATTGCCGGTGCCTAAGCTTGTCCCGCTGAAGCATCTGCGGCGGGAACCTGATCCTGAATAGTAGGGGGATCAACCGATACTGCTCTGGCTGCCGTACGGGCTGGGCCCTACTTCTACCACGGCCTCGATCGCGACCTCGACCCCACGCTGGTCTAGTTGGTGGCTGATCACCCCTGATCGGTGGCGCGAGTCCTCCCCATCTGTGAGAGAATGAAACAACAGAAGTTTAGATTTCTAGAACCAATCAAATCCCACGACAAAATTCAAGAAAAAAAAAAGATTGTTCCTAAGGGTTTTGTAGCCTCTCAAAGATAAGTAAAGACGTCTTTGTACCGATCTGTAAGACTCTACTAAACCTGCTCATGACCGTTGAGTCCTATGTAACCTAGGCTCTGATACCAATTTGTCACGACCCCAAATCCTAATCGGTCATGATGGCGCCTATCGTGGGACTAGGCTAGCCAACCATCTCAGACTATAAATATATATATCATGATTTTCCCAAAATTTAGTAGATTGTAAAATAGCAGAATGAGATGAAATAAAATACACACTTCCCCATAAGCTGGAGTCAACTATCATGAGTATCTAAGACTGAAAATACAATGTACAACATTGTGACTAGCTACAACAAAAGTCTGAGGTACAAAGACCAAAAGAACTATAATTTGAGGGAAGGAAAGGAGGTTAGCTGGGGACGCTGAGCAGCTACCTTAATCCTAGAACAACTAAAAGCTTGTCCGAAAATCAACTAGTGAGATGGTGCGGTACCTGGATTTGCACACAGAGTTGCAGGGAGTAACATGAGTATGCCAACTCAGTAAGTAATCAATGTAACTAAAAACTTGAGTGTAATGACGAGCATTTAAATCATGTAAATCCATATAATGAATAACAGGGGAAATGAGTAAATCAAGTCAGGAATATACAATTATGAATATTTCATAAAACTCCGATTTCCAATTAAAAATCTCGTATAAAACATTTATCCAACATTTCTTATCAGAGGCTCATGTAAGAAGAGTGAAAACATCATTTTCATAAAATATAAGCCCCTCGGGTACAATATCACTCATAATAAAGCCTCTCGGGCACATTATCACTCACAATAAATCCTCTCGGGCACAATATCACTTACAATAAAGCCTCTCAGGCAATCATCTCAGTCACTCATGACTCCACTATCAGTATCTCATGCTCTCACTTAACGCTCGCACTCAGCAAGTACCATGAACACACACAACTGCTGCGGCACGCAACCCGCTCAACTAAATATATGTGTATATATATATATATATATATATATATATATATATATATATATATATATATATATATATATATATATATATATATATATAACTGCTACGGCATGCAGCCCGATCCATATATAACATATATATATTGTTGCAGCGTGCAGCCCGATCCATACGATAGTCGACTGCGCTCACTGGGTTTTACAGACTCCCGAAGGGGCTACTTCAGCCCAAGCGCTATATCTGCTGTGGCGTGCAGCCTGATCCAATATGTATACTGTTGCGGCGTGCAGCCCGATCCATATATAACATATATTGTTGCGGCGTGCAACCCGATCCATATATAACATATATTGTTGCGGCGTGCAACCCGATCCATATATATATATATATAATCTCTATTGATGCGTCGTGCAGCCCGACCCACATATAATATATAACATATATATTGTTGCAGCGTGCAGCATGTCCCATAACTATCCTCACATACTCGGCGCTCGGCCTAACACATATATATTGTTGCGGCATGCAGCCCGATCCATAGCTATCCTCACATACTCAGCTCTCGGCCTGACTCAGTCAACCTCACAAGCCACTTGGGCAATACGTCTCGACTCGCGGGTGTCAGCCCAAAATACTTTTCGAGTTTTCAAAGTAGTGTGATAACAGTGAAAATAACAACAAGTAGGAAACATGACTGAGTTCACAATTTTTCTAACAGGATAGGGGTAGAATAGTTTAAAAGTACCCAAATATGGAAAAATACCCCTGAGGGTCTAAACAGGTCGGCATAAGGCCCCAAACATGGCTCACAGCCCATAAATAAGTATAAACATCCGAAACACAAGGTACCATAAGGTTCAAACCGAATACGCGGCTTTATAGTCGCTACGGGATGGACCAAGTCACAATCCCTATCGGTGCACGCCCCCACGCTCGTCACCTAGCATGTGTGTCACCTCATTTATCAACACAATATCAAATAACGGGGTGTCATACCCTAAGGTTTAGAGTTACAATCATTACTTACCTTAAAACAGCCCAAAAGCTAATCCACGATATGCTTGCCCCTCGAATTTGCTCCCAAATGCTCCGAATCTAACCAAAATGAGATTAACATCATGAATACACACTAACGGAACAAAACCCATCGAAAGATATAAATTTTAACACAATTCTCGAAACTCGGCCAAAGCTGAGCCCTGGGCCCACGTCTCGGAATTCAATAAAATTTACATCACTAGAATCCTCATCCTCCCACGAATCTATACATATAAAAAACTCCACAATGGGGCCATAATTGCCCACTCAAATCACCAAAAGAATTTCCAAATTTCCTCCCCATTTTTCCCAACCTTTTTCCAATTTAATTCTTCAAATACAAGCCTAATCCGTACAAAATAGCATAGAAACGAGTTTTATAATCTGGGAACTTACCTCCACAGAAGACCTTCGAATCCCCCCTTAAATTTGCTCTCAACTCAGCTCAATCTGCATGCTATAATGGAGGAAACGCCAAAATATTCATGGAGGCACTTTTTTATACTATTCTACCCAGTTAATACGCACCTGCGGACAATTCCTCGCACCTGCGGTCCCAGGTGCGCACCTGCAAAATCCCACTAACAGTCCAATTCTCGCACTTGCGATCCCTTTTCCGCACCTGCGGCTTTGCAGGTGCGGCCTATGCTTCGCACCTGCGAATTCCTCCTGCCTGGGCTATCTTCGCACCTGCATAGGGTCCTTCTCACCTGCGGCATTGCACCTGCGGCTCCTCTTCCGTAGGTGCGGCCACACCAGTAGATTCACACCAGCAGCTATTTGCTGCAAATTTCCTAAGTCCAAACCCCCGCTAACCATCTGAAATCAATCGCGAGCCCCTCGGGGCCCCAACCAAACATACCAACATACCCCATAGCATCATTTAAACTTAGTCGAGCCTTTGAAACACCAAAAACAACACAAAAACACCAAAATTACATCAAATTCAAACCTATGAACTTTAAAACTTCTAAATTTCTCCGATGATGCCGAAACAAACCAAAACACATCTCATTGACCTGAAATTTTGCACACATATCCAAAATAACACTACAAATCTGCTCCAGCTTCCGGAATTCCATTCCGACCCCGATAGCCTATTTTCCACTGTTGACCGGAGATCGCCAAAAACTAACTTTCGCCAATTGAAGCCTAATTCTAGACCGGACACCAAAACTTCATTCTGAACACACTCCTACGTCTCAAATCACCTAACAAAGCTATTCGAGCTATAAAATTCGCATTTCGAGGTCGTTTACCAATAGTCAACTCCCAATGGACTTTTGATCTTTTAGGCTACTTTAAAAGGCTAAGTGCCTCTGTTCTCTCCACGACCACTCTGAACCTAAACCAACCGACCCAACACAATGTAAACAGGCTAAGAAATATATGATAAAGCAGAAATGGGGGAAACGGGTCAAATCTCACGAAATGACCGGCTAGGTCGTTACATCCTCCCCCTCTTAAACAAATGTTCATCCTCGAACGGGTCTAGAAATATACCTGGAGTCTCGAATAAGTGAGGATATTTGTCCCGCATCTCCCGATCGGTCTCCAAGGTGGCATCCTCCACCGGCTTCCCTCTCCACGTAACCTTCTCTGAAGCTATATCCTTAGACCTCAGCTTTCTGACCTGACGACCCAAAATAGCCACTAGTTCTACCTCATATGAAATATCACCCTCGAGCTGAACCACGTTGAAGTCCAAAACATGAGACGGGTCACCAACATACTTCCAGAGCATCGAAACATGGAACACCGAATTGATACTTGATAAGCTAGGAGGCATGGCAAGTCAATAAGCCACCTCCCCAACCCTCTGAAGGACCTCAAAAGGACCAATAAATCGGGGACTCAGTTTTCCCCTCTTCGCGAACCTCATAACACCCTTCATGGGTGACACCTTCAGCAGTACCTTCTCCCCAACCATGAAAGACACATCTCAGACTTTCTGGTCTGCATAACTCTTCTGCCTAGAATGCGCCATGCAAAGCCGCTCCTGAATCAATTTCACCTTACCCAACGCATCCTGAACCAAGTCTGTGCCCAATAGCCTAGCCTCGCCCGGCTCAAACTAACCAACCGGTGATCTGCACCTCTTACCATATAAAGCCTCATACGCAGCCATCTGGATACTCGACTGATAACTATTATTATATGCAAACTCCGCGAGTGGAAAAAATTGGTCCCATGAACCCCTAAAATAAATGCCACATGCACGCAACATATCCTCCAGAATCTGAATAGTACGCTCTGACTGCCCATCGGTCTGAGGATGAAACGTTGTGCTCAACTCGACCCGAGTACCCAACTCTCTATTTAAGGCTCTCCAAAACTGCGATGTGAACTGAGTACCTCTGTCAGAAATGATAGAAACTGGAACCCCGTGCAATCGGAAAATCTCCATGATATGAATCTTAGCTAACCGCTCCGAAGAATAAGTAGTACCAACAGGAATGAAGTGTGCGGACTTGGTCAGCCGATCCACAATAACCCATATAGCATCAAACCTCCTCGAAGTCTGTGGGAGTCCAACTACGAAGTCTATGGGAGTCGCTCCCACTTCCACTCCGGAATATCAAATCTCTGAAGCAATCCACCTGGTCTCTGGTGCTCATACTTGACCTGCTGCAATTGAGACACAGAGCCACAAACTCAACAATATCTCTCTTCAACCGCCTCCACCAATAATACTGTCTCATATCCTGATACATCTTCGCGGCACCCGGATGGATGGAATACCGCGAACTATGGGCCTCAGCTAGAATCATATATCGGAGCCCATCCACATTGGGCACGCAAATATGGCCCTGCATCCTCATGACCCCATCATCACCAATAATCACATCCCTGGCATCACCGCGACGGACCCTGTCCTGAAGAACAAGAAAATGTGGATCATCATACTAGCATGCTCTAATTTGATCATAAAGAGAAGACCTGGAGGCGACACAAGCCAATACTCGCGGAGGCTCTGATAGATCCAATCTCACCAACTGACCTGCTAAAGCATGAATATCAAGTGCTAAAGGTCGCTTTGCTACTGGAAGGTAGGATAAACTCCCCAAACTCTCTGCTCTGCGACTCAGGGCATCGGCCACTACATTAGCCTTCCCCGGATGATATAAAATAGTGAAGTCATAATCCTTGAGAAGCTCCAACCACCTCCTCTGACGCAAATTTAGATCCTTCTGCTTAAGCTGATGCTGCAAACTACGGTGATCAGGGAAAATCTTACAATGCACTCCATACAAATAATGACGCCAAATCTTCAAGGCGTGGACAATAGCTGCTAGGTCAAGATCATGCACTGGATAATTCTTCTCATGCACCTTCAACTGTCTCGATGCGTAGGAAATCACCCTACCGTCCTGCATCAAAACCGCTCCAAGGCCAACTCTCGAGGCATCACAGTATATTGTATAAGAACCTGAACCGGTAGGCAAAATAAATACCAGAGTTGTAGTCAAAGCTGACTTGAGCTTCTGAAAGATCTCCTCACACTCCTCAGTCCACCTGATCTAAGCACCCTTCTGGGTCAGTCTGGTCATAGGTACTACAATCGATGAAAATCCCTCTACGAAACGGCGATAATATCATTCCAAACCAAGGAAACTGTGAAACTCAGTAGCTGATGACGGTCTAATCCAGCTCAGCACCGCCTTTACCTTCTTCGGATCAACTTGAACACCCTCACTGGACACCACATGCCCCAAGAATGCTACTGAATCAAGCCATAACTCACACTTCAAAAATTTTGCATACAGTCTCTTCTCTCTCAGGTCTGAAGCACAACTCTCAAATGCTGCTCATGATCCTCACGAGATCGGGAACATACCAAGATATCGTCAATGAACACGATGATGAAAGAATCCAGATAAGGCTGGAACACACTGTGCATCAAGTGCATAAAGGCTGCTGGGACATTGGTCAGCCCAAATGACGTAACCAGAAACTCATAATGATCGTATCTAGTCCTGAAGCAGTCTTCGGGATGTCTGGCCCCCGAATCTTCAACTGATGATGGCCACAACGCAAGTCAATCTTAGAAAATACCCCGGCACCCTGCAACTGATCAAACAAGTCATCTATACGAGGCAAGGGATACCAGTTCTTCATCGTAACTCTGTTCAGCTGCCGATAATCAATACACATACGCATAGAACCATCTTTCTTCTTTACAAACAACAGCGGTGCACCCCAAGGTGACACACTAGGCCAAATGAACCCCTTATCTAGGAGTTCCTACAGCTGCTCCTTTAATTTCTTTAGCTCCGCTGGTGCCATACGATAAGGTGGAATAGAAATACGATGAGTGCCTGGCGCCAGGTCAATACCAAAATCAATGTCCCTGTCAGGTGGTATGCCTAGCAGGTCAGCAGGAAACACTCCAAAAAGTCACGTACCACAGGAACCGAATCAATAGCGGGAGTCTCACCACTAACGTCCCTCACAAAAGCTAGATACGATAAACACCCTTTCTCAACCATACGGTGAGCCTTCAGGTAGGAAATCACCCTGCTAGGCACATAATCAGAAGAACCTCTCCACTCAACCCTCGGACATCCAAGCATAGCTAAGGTTACAGTCTTAGCGTGACAAACAAGAACGGCATGACACGGAAATAACTAGTCCATGCCCAATATCACATCAAAATCAATCATTCTAAGTAACAGTAGGTCCACTCAGGTCTCCAGACCCCCAGTAGATATCACACACAACCGATACACATGGTCCACAACAACAGTATCGCCCAGCGGAGTCGACACATGGATTGATGTAACTAAAGACTCACGGGGCATATCCAGAAAATGGGCAAAATATGAAGAAAGATAGGAATATGTAGAACCAGGGTCAAATAAGGCCAAAGCATCTCGGCTAAAGACTGAGACAATACCTGCGATCACTGCATCAGAGGCCATAGCATCTGTCTTGGCTGGAAAGTCATACATACGGGCCTGACCTCCACTTGCTCGACCTTCCTCTCTAGGGCGACTTCTAGCTGACTGACTACCACCCCTGGCTGCCTGGGTGAGTGGTAAATTAACTGGAGCTGAAGTCGAAGGCTGGCTCCTCAGCTGAGATGGACCTCCAAGAAGATGAGGACACTGTCTCCTCATATGCCCAAACTCTCCAAACTCATAACAACTCCCCGGAGCTGGAGACTGGGACTGAAATGAACCCCTGACACCAAAATGGCCACTAAGAGAACCATGCATAGAAGAACCCTGAACTCATGGTGCTCGAGCTGCACTCTGAGCTGGAAGGGCACCGAATGAAGAATGGCTGGGCTGAAAATCGCGGGGACCATGCCCCGAAGATGCACCACTATAGGCTGGGCGGCCTGACCGAGGAGGCCTGAATGAACGGCCCCTGCCATGCTGAAACTGCCCCCTGGAAGGAGCACTACTAGAACCACCCAATCCACGAGGCATGTTGGCCTCCCTCTCTACCCGCTCCTGGCGGAGAACCGACTCAATATCTCGAGCAATATCAACAACCTGCTCGAATGTAGCATCTTCTACTCTCTCCCTGGTCATGAAAAGGCGGAGCTGATAAGTAAGGCCATCTATAAACCTCATAATCCTCTCCCTATAAGTAGGGACCAACTCGGGGGCATGACGAGCCAACTCTGAAAACCGCATCTTGTACTGCGTCACTGATAGCTTCCCCTGATGCAGCTGCTCAAAAAGCCTACGCTGCTCCTCCCAGTGAGACTGGGTACCTAATTCTCCAAGAAGATACTGGAGAACTGCTGCCAGGTAAGGGGTGCTGAACCAACAGTCCTACACCTCTCAAAATACTCCCACCAAGTGAAAGCAGCACCAGAAACTAAAGGTAGCAAATGAGACCCCACTGGTTTCCAAAATCCCAGCAGTACGCAACATCCTCTAGAACTTATCTAGAAAACCCTCGGCATCCTCGCTCTCAGCACCACTGAGTGTCGGAGGTTGTAGTCTACTAAACCTCTCCAGCCTATGCTGCTCATCATCTGGCATAGTTGGGACCACGAAGTCCTAAACTGGAGCAACCGGCTGGGCTGGAGCCGCCCCTGGTGTCTGCTGGCCCTGAGTAGCCTGCTCAGGTGTCCGGGAAACTGGAGTCTGACTGTCTCCCCCGGCCTAAGAAGTAGCGGTAACTGCCTAAGCAAAGGTGGTATACACTGTCAAGATCTGAGCCAAGGTCTCCTGAAGACCCGGAATAACAATAGGCATTGTCGGTGCCTGTGCTTGTCCTGCTAGAGCATCTGCGGCAGGATGCTAATCTTGAATAGTAGGGGGATCAAATGATACTTCCCTGGCTACCGCACGGGCTGGCCCCTTACCTCTACCACAGCCTCGACCGCAGCCTCGACCCCTTGCTGGTCTAGCTGGTGGTTGATCGCGCTGATCGGTGGCGCGAGTCCTCCCATCTATGAGAGAATGAAACAATAGAAGTTTAGATTTCCATAACCAATCAAATGGCACGACAGATTTCAAGAAAAAAAAAGAGATTGTTCCTAAGGTTTCTGTAGCCTCTCAAAGATAAGTACAGACGTCTCCGTACCGATCCACAAGACTCTACTAAACCTGCCCATGACCGTTAAGTCCTGTGTAACCTAGGCTCTAATACCAACTTTTTACGACCCCAAATCCTAACCAGCCGTGATGGCGCCTATCGTGGGACTAGGCTAGCCAACAATCTCAGACTATCAATATATATATCATGATTTTCCCAAAATTTAGCAGATTTTAAAATAGTAGAATGAGATGAAACAAAATACAAACTTCCCCAAAACTTGGAGTCAACTGTCATGAGCATATAAGACTTAAAATATAATGTACAAAATAGTGACTTGCTACAATAAAAGTCTGAGGTACAAAGACCAATAGAACTATAATCTGAGGGAAGGAAAGGAGGTGAGCTGGGGACGCTGAGCAGCTACCTCAATCCTCGAACAACTCCAAGCTCGTCCGGAAATCAACTAGTGAAATGGTCCGATACCTGGATCTACACATAGATGTGCAGGGATTAACGTGAGTACTCCAACTCAGTAAGTAATCAAAGTAACTAAAAACTTGAGTGTAGTGACGAGAATTTAAATCATTTAAATCAATATAATGAATAACAGTGGAAATGAGTAAATCAAGTCAGGAATCTACAATTCCGAATATTTCATAAA
>ML318926.1:0-33124 GCA_005239505.1 Nicotiana paniculata
AGAAGAGGGGGGGTATTTATAGTTTTAGAGAAGGTTAATTTTGTAAAATAAAAATAGGTTAAATTTTTTTTTAAAAAGGGCTATTTGTGCAAATTTAACGTTGGGAAACTGCATGCTATCAGGGGTGACAGTTGCCAACGGTCAGTGGGCCCCACATGTTAAAAAAAAAATAGTCGTTGTACCGGGCCGGGCCGGTTAAACTGGTACACGGTTACGGTTCACTACTGATCCGGTTACCTGTTTCAAAATAATTAAACGGACCAACCCCCTCTAACCCCCCTACCCAGCCCACCCGGCCCCCTATGAACCGGGCCGGTCCGGTTTTAACCTGTCTGGGCCGGTCCGGTTACGGGTCAACCCGGCACGTTTGCCACCTTTAATTGGACATACTTGCAGTTGCTTAAATCGTTCAACTGTAAGGTATCAAATTGAAACTATATCAATAATTAGGGTAATTTATTTTATGAAAAAATATTAAATCGTACCAACAAATTTACATGTAAAATATATTTATATATTAAGTTTAAAAATAATAAAGTATTATTTTTTCTTAGGCTTTGGAACTATGAAAATAAACACAAGACAACAAGTAATTAAACTTAAAAAATTAATTCCAAACTTACTATGTTACTCCTATCGAAATTAAATTATTTCCAACCTATTCACTAGCAAGACACGAGGTATTTTAGTGATTATGAGTAGTAAGCTACAATTTATTGAATATATTTTCTTTCGTATGCTTCAATTAGCTTTTTGAATATTTAATATATTTTTGAGTCTCAGCTTCGCTAATATCTTTTCACTAGTGTGATTTAAATTTTTTTTGTATTTGCTTAGTTTCTTTTACGCTGCTGTAGAATAGTTGATGAATCTATACTTTGTTCATCCTTTGATATTTAAGAATGTTTAAGGAGTTTTGATAAGTCCTATAAAAGTATGTATTTTTTTGTATTCTTCTTCTACTAGTGACTTTTACATGACATTAAAAAAAAACTCGAAAATTAACCGAACAGTACCAATATTGAAGAGAAATCGACATGATTGGGACGGTTTCGAAAAGTCTAATTTTGATTATACATAATGGAATAACCGAAATATTGGTATGGTATAAATTTTATGAAATAACTGGTTGTACCGAAGCATTAACACTCCTTAGCTGGTATGTGCATTAGCTTTAACTATATAATAAGTGAAGGTGACCATGGATGACGAAGGGTAGTTTAGTAGTACCATCATTTCTTAGGGGCATTTTGTCATTTCAAAATTGCAGCTCTTTTATTTTCTCTCTTGGTGACACGTGTCTCAGTATTTAAGTGTTTGATTTAACTGGCTTCAACAATCTTTCATATCACTTAATCTACCTATTAACTATATAATAAGTGAAGGTAGCCATGGATGACGAAGGTTAGTTCAGTAATACCATCATTTCTTAGGGGCATTTTGTCATTTCAAAATTGCAGCTCTTTTATTTTCTCTCTTGGTGACACGTGTCTCAGTATTTAAGTGTCTGATATAACTCTGGAACCTTAATATTGTCCTTTTGGATAAAAAGAACACAAATATGTGTAAAAAAAGAACCATTCTATATATAACGCCCAAATACTGGGCGCTATACCTTAACGGTAACTTTTTCCGTTAAGGTATAGCGTCCAGTATTTGGGTGCTATACGCCTGACAAAAAGACTGCCCCAGTATAGCGCAGACCTTTTGTACGCTATACATATAGCGTTTAGTTTCTGCGCGCTATACCAGCTTTTTTGGCCCCACCAATAATAACTGACATAACAATAATTCAAATGTGTATAGCGCACATAATTTGGGCGTTATACATCAAAAAAAAAATCCCCGGCTAGCCATTTCCTATATAAAGTGGTTAGGATTGTAGGAAAAATCATTCAAAAAATATTTTAAGTCTCGTTCAAACGGTTGTTTTTGTTAAATTCTCCAGCATTTTTTCATTATATTGAGGAGGTGAGGTTATGATGGAGAATAACTCTGTGAGATACAGTTTACCTGCACAGTGTCATGTTAAATTGCCACTTAAAATGGAGTACGATAAATTGATATCGTTGTTATGCAAAAAAATGAGTGTGAGGAAACGTTCAGTGATACTTAAAGTAACCGGAAGATATCCGTATTCCGTCACTCCGCAAGGGGTTACTTTTTTCTCGGAGTTTAACATCGACGATGATGAAACTTTGAGGGATTTTCTGAGCACTCCGGATGAATTCCGGGAATTTCTTGTAACCACAATGTTGGAGATGTACGTCAAGGTCAAAGACGTTCCCAACAATGATGTTGCGCGTAGTAGGGATAACCCCCAGTCATCGGGTGGTTATTCTGGAGCAGTTTTTTCTAGACAGGTTCCGTATAAAGAGTCTTCCTTGATTTAAATTTATCACCGCCGGCAAATGAGCAGCGAGAATATAATTTCTCTCCTGCTTTCCATAATTCACAAGACGAGTGGTAAACTTCAATTTTCCTTTGTGTTACGATGTATATTTTTGTTGTATTGAATTTGTATTAACAATCATATATTTAACAGGGGGTATCGGCCGAATATGAATTTTACAAGTGGTCCATCCGGAAGTCATCACCTAAATGAAAATGTCCATCATGAAATTTCATCACATTACGACTTGTAAGTGAAGTGATATAGCTATATGGAAAGTATTTATTAATTTCAGCAGCTTATTATTTTGTTGGTTGTGCAATGAAAACGAGCAAGTTGAACCACCCGTACTCACGCAATTGCCCGAAGACGACGTATTAAATCGGGATGGCAGATGCACAGAGTGAGGAAGAGAACAATGATTACAACAACAATGCCGATGAATCCGGAGACGAGACACCCTTTCCTCGTGAGGATGGTGATGAGGAGGATGAGGAGGAAGGACCTGATTTGAAGAGAGAGTATGCTCCACCCCCTACCCCCCCTAAATGAAGAGTGTACGAGTCCTAAGTGCCGTTTCATTCAAGGGAGATTCCTTACATTAATAACTTTCCAAGCATGCCGGATGTGGAAGCTCTCACAAGGGATTTTGATGAAATTCGGACAGCAATGTGGGATGAGTCTAGACCAACGGTGCTTGCAAAGGGCATGTTTTTTTCCTGATAAAGCGCGCGTAAGCAGGGTTTGTAAAATGCACAACGTAAAAGAGTGTCGTGAGATACAGTTATGGGAGTCAAGTCCGTTGGTATACAAGGCTGTTTGTCGCAGGTGATTTTGGCCATGTCATTGGATGTTGCGTGCGACCAAGAAGAAGACAGGTTTGTGGAAAGTGGGTAAATACATTCCCACCCACACATGCGAAATGGACACATTCAACGGGAATCACTTCAACTTGGATATTGACTTGATTTCTCTTGTACTTATTCCGCACCTCGAAGCGTCCATAAGGTATAAAATCAAAGAGTGCATTACATCAGTGCACCAAGAATATGGCCATACCATTACCAAAAGAAAGGCATTTCTCGGGCGCAAACGAGCGTTTGAAATTGTCTACGGTAACTGGGATAAGTCATTTGCATCTCTATCAAAGTACATGGCCGCACTGCAACACTTTAACCCCGGGACGGTTGTTGAATGGAAGCTTGAGCGGAGTCCGGAAAAACCAGAATATATATTCAATTACGTGTTCTAGGCGTTTAAACCAGCAATTGATGGTTTTTCGCATTGCCGGCCCGTAATATCCATAGACGACACTCATGTCTATGGAAAGTACGATATCAATCTATTGATAGCCATGGAAGTAGATGCTAATGGACATATATTTCCTCTAGCTTTTGTTGTTTGTGCCAATGAAAGCACAGAGACGTGGACGCTGTTTTTGAACCACTTGAAAGAGCACGTTGTCAAACAATGTTCTGGTATTTGTCAAATATCTTACCGGCACGGTGGTATCTTAAGTTTTGTGGAGAACTTGCATGCATGGCAAGAACCTTATGCATACCACTGTTACTGAGTGAGGCACTTTAAGGCCAATTTCCAAAAGGCATATCCCAACAAGGATCTACATGATTTGATGTGGATGACAGCAACATACCACTAACAACATAGATTTCGGAGGCACATGGAATCTATCAGGCAAGAAGACAAGGCAGCCTATTGTTGGTTAATGCGACATCACACTGAAAAGTGGACTTTGCATGCGGATAGTGGCAGACGATGGGGAATTCTGACTACAAACGTGTCAGAGTCTTTCAACGGGTTATTGAAGTCGGCAAGAGGATTGCCTGTCACAACCATGGTGTGGATGTCGTTCAAGTAGATGGCGGAGAGGTTTGTTGAACGGTCTACAACTGCAACGGCATTGATGGAAAGGGGTGTTGAATTTATGCCAGTGCCGATGAAGAGATTTGAGAAATACAGACTGTGAGCACATTAGCATTCATTTTTGCAGTATGATAACGAAAGAAATTTTTTTGAAGTTCGCACCGCTATCCATCAAAATCGGGGAAATAATGTACATACTGTAAATGAATCATCAAGGTTATGCTCTTGTGGGAAATGGTCCATCTACCACATGCCTTGCTCACATGCCATCAAGTGTTTTCAACGTATTGGTTTTGGGGAGACCAACTATGTTGATCAACAATATAGTGTTGCCAAGTATCTAAACACATATAGCGGGCAGTTGCAGCCAGTGGGTGTTGAGCATTATTGTCCGCTGGAACCATTTAAAATGGTATGCAACAAGTCCTATTTGCGTCGAATACAGGTGCAGAAGAGAACCCGTAAACGAAACCAAATGGATGTTAGTGATACTGTTTATGCGCGCAAATGTGGTATGCTCGCAAACAGGACAGGACCGTCGAAAATGTCCTTCTGCTGGTTTGGGTGGCAATACTAATCAAGCTCGTGGTGGGTGTTCGTCTAGTGTGCCTAACTATCTATGAGTTTATGTTGTAATAATTAGTTGTTTTGTTTATGTTGCAAGATTTATGAAATAAATTTATGTTTGTTAATTATGATTTGAACTTTTCCATTTTAGTTTTTTAAATGATAATTTAATAAAATTATGTGTATATTTAGCGCGGTTAAATACTATGTTATGTGTGTTGTCTTGTCGAACTGAAAAGGCTGACCATCTGACATAAAGTTGTCTTGTACACATCATGATATTTAACATGCAAAACATAGCACGATTAAATACTACGTTATGTGTATATTTAGCGCGGTTAAATACTACGTTATGTGTTTTGTCTCGCCTATAAATAACAGGCTCATTCTAGTTATTTTGTGCGCTCAAAAATTACTAATAGAAAATCTTTCATTAAAAGCAAGGTTTTTTTAACGCACAAATGTCTCAACCTCTTTATACACCAAGGTGCAAGTGTGGAAAAATATGCATGATGCAAAATTGTTGGGATAATTGTGAAGTTGGATGCCGCTGCTGGCATTGTGTGAACCAGTTTTATAAGGTTCCTGACGAACCTATTTGCGATTTTGAGGTATGGGTTGATGAACCATGTTATCAGGAATGCTACAAAGAATCTTTGCAGCATCTTCATAATTTGTGTTTAAAATAATGGGAACGTGAAAGAGAAAATAAAAGAGAGGTTGCGGAGTTAAAGGTGAAACTGAAAGAGGTAGAAGAAAAAAAAAACTGGAAGAACAATTTAAGTGGTTAGATCAGAGAATATTAGGCGGCATGGACTAAACTTGCGTTGTATGTGTTTAGTGTATTACCTTATCTTTATTTTTCTCATGTCATGTATTTTTATTATGTTGGCCTGCTATGTTTGTGTTTGTGTTTGTGTTGTAGTAATGAATTTTAATTATGTGTGTTGTCTTGTCGAACTAAATATGAATCTTTAAATATTACGTTAATTATGTGTATTGTCTTGAAAAAGTTGTCGAACTGACATAAAGCTATTTTGTACCCGTCATAATCTTAAACACTCAAAGCATAGCGCGGTTAAATACTACGTTATGTGTATATGTAGCGCACAAATGTTCTACGTTATATGTGTTGTCTCGCCTATAAATACCGGGCGCATTCTAGTTATTTTCTTCGCTCAAGAACAACTAATAACAAATATTTCAAGAAAAGCAAGGTTTTTTAAGGTCGTCACCAATGGCTCAACCTCTTTATGCACCAAGGTGTGAGTGTGGCAAAAAATACATGATGAATAGTTGCTCAACCTCTTGTTTGTTGTACTGAACTTTATTTTAATTGTACTGGAAGTTAAGTTTTAATGCTTGTGTTTGTGGTTGTAGTATGAAACTATCTAATGAAAGGAGAAATAAAAAAATTATTGTTAATGTATACAAAAATATTATTTACATCAAATACAAAAAAAGGAAGGACAAATCAATGTGTCCCGCATTCGGCGTGCCTCAACGCAGCCGCTAGCCTGAGGCGCATCCCATCCCGCCCGGGTATGCTATCGGGATCATCATCATCAAGTCGCCTCCTTATAGCCGGATGCGGCGCATGATGACAGGTATTAGTGGTGCTGTCAGGATCGATATAAGGGGTTGTCGGTACAGTAGAAGCCTACATAAGAATAGAAAGCTCAGTATAGAAAAATATATAATAATTCAGAATAATTTAAATTGTCTTACCATGATCTCGTCGGGCTCCTGAATGTAATCATATGTCGCAGCCACGTCAGCATCGCGTGAAGCCTTAAAAAGGAAATTAATAAAGTTATAGAAAATAAACAAGTTACAGTTGTTGATACCCAATTTTGCCTCAAATTATTTTTCAAACTTGCATATATACTTTCAAAATCATTGTTTACCGTGACTGGTGTTTTTCCACAACTTTTCGTATTTTTATCAAATTATTTTCCTGTTTATTTAATACTTTATATCCCATAATTATTCATAAATGATGTTACAGATAATTTCAAATCATTTTCTTACTCAATATGTTATTTATATCCTATTTAATTCCCTTAGGATTTAATTATTTCACAAATTAGCCAATATTGACATTATTTAGTTAATTTCAGCAGTTTTTACGATTATAGCACAATGTACATTTATACCATTTTAAAATCAATAAATGATCATTTATATTTTTATATATTAGTCAATCGACTTAATTTCATTTATTTGGTCTCAATTTCATTTCTTACAATTATTAGCTATTTTAATTAATTAATTATCTTATTTAATTGGGTATTTAACGTTTAGCCACATTTTATTTAAATTATAACCAGTTTTTAAACCCAACACACCTGACCCTTTAATACCTAACCAACCCATCCCAAAACCCATTCATACCCGGCCCAACCCCACACTTGATCTGAACCGTTGATCAGATGAGATCAACGGTCCAGATCAGTGTTACCATAATTAAACCCCTATCACTACCCAACCGACCCCTCATTTTCCCGGATCCCTTTCTCTCTCTTTCTCTCTCTATCTCTCTCTGGTTCTCTCTAGAACCTTTCCTTTGACTTCTCCCCTCCGATGAAATTCGTTCATCTTCTCCGGCTGGTTCTCTCACCGGAAACCATGGTTCCTCATAATCTCGTTGCTATTTTCCCACCTTGCACCAGTCCAGTGATACCCTAAAGACCTCAGGAGAACCTGGAGTGGTTCACTCATCTCCCATGGTCCTCATGCCACTTTCCGGCCTTCCCCGACCGTCTGAGTAAGAGTTACAATCTTTCCGGCTTAAGCCGGCGACATCTATGAGGTTTTTCTTACTTCTCTGGGTTCCACGAAACCCTAACTCCTATATCTCTTCGATTTTCTTCTAGATCTACTTTAGATCTACGATATTACGAAGTTTCTTCACATGTTTTTTCTCTGAAAAATACTTCTACTTTAACGATCTTTCATTTCAAAAACTAGGGTTTCATAACCCCCTTTCAAAAATAATTTTTGCTTCGGTTTAATGTCATTTTTTATGTTTCTTTCTACGATTTAACGATTGATTCAAAGTTTCTTTCATTTTTTACTTACTTTACTGGAAACCCTAATTTTTCCCCCAAATTTGGGTCCATCTGTGACTACTGTGTTTATTTAGATGCACGTACTCTTGTTCCTCTAAATGTGTAAGCTTTCCCTATGATTCTATCTTGTTATTGCTATTAGGTCTTCTAATTAGGTTCTCTATGTTATTATCATGTTCAAACGTACTGCCTTGTCTATGAACTTGTGTGATTTTACTATTGTAGTCACTAAGGTTTCCAACTCTCTAATTCCTATGGTTTGTCTAAATATGTGCTAACCTCGAATATAGGATGTTGTTGCTTTCCTTGCCTAATTGATTGTATTCCTGTTCGAATCACTAATTCTCTACAACTTTACCTTGCTTGCATCTCTGGTTTTTGAGATAGTCCTTTAATTAAGGTCGGTTTCTCCTTGAATCTGTAATTTGTGCATACCATCCGTATTGATTGGAAGGATCCCTTTGTTTATGAGATGCTTTCCTTAACTGAGAATGATTCCTTGTGATTTTAGTCCCCATCCGTGATTCCTTGATTAATTTTCAAATTGACTGATGTTTTCCATATAAGTGCACTCAGTATATGTTTTCCTTATTTAAGATACTATGTGCTTGACCTTATTATATGCCACATCCTTTATTACCCTATTATGGTATAATCAGTTTTTCTAATTGATTCTTTCCTTATTTAGTCTAATTTACACCGTTCAAATCATAACTCCCTGATTGAAGGGAGTTCAGACCTCTGATTGATTTAATTGATATTGTTCCTATAATTATGCTACCATGTACTCGTTTCTAGCCTTATATGTACACTCTATTCATTCCTCACAAAAAGGGAAAAATGAGGAACACACATACTGTTCTAAGCTCTCTCCTGCATACACACATACACTCTCTTGCTTCTCTTGCTGCTTACTTACAACTCAGTCGGCTGCAAGCCAAGACTGAGTGATTCTACTATGTTATTGCTCTGCTGCTCTCCTGTTCTGTTGCATCTAGACACTACTACTCTGCTGTTCTTCACATTACTGCTCTTCATTCTGCATTCAATCTTTCATTCAAAACTGGTATGTTTTCCAGTTTATGTTTATAGCACCCAAAACAATATGTTTCTGTTTGTATTACGATTCCTTTTGTTCCTCTTATGCTTCTATTTGGGGTTCTACTGCTCGCCTCACATTTAGCCTATCTATTATGTCCATATGATCTCCATTTCCCTTTAGTTCAGCATGTCTATTGCTTTCTCATCTGTTTCACTATGATTCTGCCTTACCCCTGACTCCTGACACTATAAGCATGCATTCCTGATACTTAGTCGCTATGTAATCCTAACACCCCTCAATTTGATGCTATTTGGGGATCCTAGCATGAATACTCTATGACGAACTATGTTATGACTGTTTAGGTCCTGTAATACTACTCTAAGGTCTACTTGTGTGCAAATCTGCTTCCACTCTGTGACTTATTTGTCCCCAATTACCCTATCCCTGACTGTGTTTGTTTCCTAAACTGTGTGCGTTTGTCAGTTGCTGATTGTCCTGTTTCTTTTCCTCCTCAAACTGGTTTTTCATAAGAGCAAACTCTCACACTGTTATTCAAGGCTTATTTCAAAACATTTATTTTAGAAAACTATTTCCAACTCAACTTCTTTTTAAAAAAGAGAGCTATGAGCATATCTCATCGCTCCTAGTTTCTAAGTTAATCCCCCTTTGTGTGAGCACTGCCTTGGGGACCATTTGAGTACCCATTGAACTCTGACACACAAGGCTGGCATCCCCACACTGCACTTACTCATTCCTGGCTAGGGTACCTGGGTGCGAGCACTGCCTGGGATCCTCTGAGGTCCTGAGGAACTCTGACACACCTGGGTTATAAAAGGTCATGGCATATGGCATTGTCGGATCTGAGGATTGGGCTTATTGTTAGGATCCCTATAGTGTAACTTCTTAATTTACTTATTTACTTATGAAATTTGTGCAATGCTGGTCTATAATAATTAATTGTAAAAAAGACGATTCTGGGACTGGATAGTGAAATGGGTGGGGGTACGCATTCTTAGTATAGATACGGGTAGAAACCATGCTTATAATTTGCTTTCATATATGCGCAATAGCTACCATGCTTAGGAATACCTGTCATACATGCATTAGATATCATGATACTTAGGTCCATTCATGTCAGCATCTCATCATACTTATGTCCACTTAGAAACCATGTTTATAGTTGGATAAGAACAGAAAAATAGTTGTCATAATATTACTGTTTCAACATTCTCGCAATTGTTTCATCTAGATATTTTAGGCTAAATAACTAATCACTGTCAAATTTTGCATCTTAGAAATCATGTCCCCTTAGGATTTCATTCTCAGTATGCTCATGTTATCCATGCCAAAATCATGTGTTAAAATAAATAGCTGCTACGAACACCTAGGAATCATGTATTAGGTCTCAATAACTTAACAAGGAATTATGTCTCTGTATGTTCTGTTTTTAGTCAAAATGAGTTAATAAATCTCGCTAAAATAGATTCCGATTATGACATCTCTCATGCATCTAGAACAACATGTGTAGGTTTGCACTCAACACCCTGCCTGCATTTAGATATCATGTTTTGTAGGACCTGCATTCATACTCGTTTAAATACTCACCTCTTTATCACGACTAGGGTTAAAACAGACTCATTATTGTCTAACTACTATTTTCTGAAAAAGCTAAAATAGTGTAACTGGAGCGGTTTAATACGCCTAGGCAAGTCTTCGGTATTAAACTTACTAAAACCGGACATCTACCTTCTTTTTGTGTGTTGTTTGGTTAATACTAGGTCAGGATCGATAGTCTGAATCTGGTAGAGATCCTTTTCTCTGAAACTCAGTAAAAAACACTACCTCATTATTGTATTCTCGCCTAGACATCATGCTTTAGGTCCTGAAGCTAAAGACTTTACTTGTGTTTTAGTCATGCTATTTATGTGTATAATTTGGGAGGAATATCTGAGCCTCATATCTGCCTCTATATGTTTCCCTGTATTTGCAGTCCTAATTGTTTTTTTGTTTGTCGTTTAGAATTTTGCCCTTTAAACCTAGGGGTTTAGCCTAGTACTCACCCTCTAGGAATAGTAGTCCCTAACTTCCTCCAGGACTGATAGGATGGGACGGGTAATAGCACGCAATAAGTTTCGTGACCAACACGCGCTTTAATCACCTTAGCGGGGTGGGAAAGGGTAGAATATGGATATGATGATCGATGCGCTAATATCACGTGTAGCCCCTCTTTGAGGAGTGATTACCGGGTATTGTATTGATGTGATCCATATTATTATAAACCTAGGACGCCTTTTATATGCTTAGCTCGTAATCTTTTTCCAAAGTCTAACCTCTTTTGCTATATTTTCAAACATCTGCATGTTTAAGACTTAAATCCCCTCTTATTTGAGCCTTTACTTGTTATTTGCTATCTGTACAAATTCACGAAACCATTCGGCCAGGAACCACTAGTGTGGATCCTGAGGGGTGCCTAACACCTTCCCCTTAGGATAATTTTAAGCCCTTACCCAAGTCTCTGGTTAGTAACGTAGTTATAATTGAACCCCTTAGGTGCCCTAACTCACCGTTAAAATCATTAGGTGGCGACTCTTCAAAATATGCAAACGCCCTTTCCCAAAGGGAATGAGTTGTCCCAACCAATGTCACAAACCCGATCTCCGCGAGGAAGAAAGGGGGGCGCGACAACAGTTAAAACAAATTCAAATTCAATACTAATAAACTCATACCTGCAAATATGATGATGAGCCATAACTCAATCGGCGCCCACTATGCAAATCTCGGGTCGGCCAATCCTCATCAGCGGTAGACGGGCCTGGGAAGTATCCAGCCTAATCCACTGTAGGAATATTCGTGCCCGTGATCAACAATTGACCTGACGGGGTCACCTGCGAAGTCATTGGAGTGAGATGTATCTCAAGGCTGTAAGACGGCATGTCCGTCTCATGTAGGCCACCTACCAGATCAGCAACAAGATCATCAACAGGAGCCTCAACGTCCCCTTGCTGAGGACCACCTCCTCTCCGCCCACCACCACGTCGTCCAACACCCTCGCTTCATCGGGCACCACCACCTCGTCGGCCATGACCACCTCGTGCGACACCACGACCTCTCTCATACTACCCTGGGTCCATATAATCAGGCTCGTGTGCTAAACGCTGATCCTCTCGGGCTCGCTGCAGTGTCGGGGTCGCTACCTCTACAAATCGACGGCTATAATCCTGCATGGCCGCAGGATCTCCGACATGATCCTGCATCTGCAGTCCCATCTGATAGACGGTATGTATTCCAATAGCCTGCACAACATAACAAATATAAACTATATATATGACACTAAATTACAGTTATATAATTAATAATAACAGAAAACATAGCAGTGCCTCGTGTCGCCCGGCGTATGGAACATACCGACCGTTAGTCGGATGAATGGGGTTCCCGATAAAAAGTCGGGTAACGTGGAGGTACCATGACATATATCCTTGAATAGTCACCGCCTTCATTTGCGTAGGTAGAGGCGGAATCAACTGATCTCGCTGGTCCAAAATATGCATCTGCGCCGCAAGCCATGTCATAAATGCATCGTCCGCCCTGGAACGATCATCCCTCTGATAATGTATAGCCTCCCATATAGGCGGCCTCGGTATATACCGCAGACATCCAAACTGATGAAATACCCGCTCGGAGGCATGATGCACCACACTATCGAGGCATATGAGCGGGGCAGAAGTGCTCCAAATCGGTCGGCCAAACGAGCAATAATCTGGCAGGGTATCGACCAAATCGTCATTGTATGGGGTCCAGATGAACTATCAAATAAGAACACAAAACGTGAGTATGCGCAACACTAAGTTAATCTATACCAGGTAAGTTTAGGTACATATTTACTTGTGCGCCCTCCAGCAGATGGAGATCTCTATCCCTGGATTACACGGAGATGGAGATCTCTATCCCTCAAAAAATCCCTCAAAAAATCCCACATGTCGTCCACTCTCCTAGCGCGGAGAGTCTGCGTCAGTACCTGTTCGTCCCATATATGGGCGGATCTATGATCTCCCTGTAGGACTAATAGCTCACGAGAGTAAGGGATGGGATGTATAGGCGACACGTCCATGTCGTCAACTGTAAATCAAAACAACATTAATTGTATGTTTAATCTGTAAATTAAATACTATTTTTTTGAGTTACACAATTTTTAGAGTTATACAATATTTATACCTATGGGTTCCAGGCTCGATATTTGAGGCCCAGTAGCACCAAACTATCATTAATAATTATGTGTGTCAAATTCAATATTTTTATAATTTTGAGTGTTTGTTTTATAATTAAATTATTAATTTTTCATTATTTAATTGTACAAAGTGTATATATATATATGGGTTCCAGGATCGATATTTGAGGCCCAATAGCACCAAATTATCATTAATAATTATGTGTGTCAAATTCAATATTTTTATAATTTTATGTGTTTTTTATAATTAAATTATTAATTTTTCATTATGTAATTGTACAAAGTATATATATATATATATGGGTTTCAAGCTCGATATTTGAGGCCCAGTAACACCAAATTATCATTAATAATTATGTGTGTCAAATTCAATATTTTTATAATTTTGTGTGTTTGTTTTATAATTTAAATTCATAATTTTTAATAACATAATTGTACAAAGTTTTGTTTTCAACTACCAGTATAAGATACTTAAACTAAAGATATTCTACGCTAAAATAGTACACGTTACTATGCTAAAAGACTTTACATTTTACTACGCTAAAAGGCTCTACATTTTACTACGCTAAAAATAATCTAAACTAAATATAAACAACAAATACATTTTAATCACAAATAAAATACAAAACGGCATGGAAACACAAATATATAAGTCCGGATATTAACAGACAAATTTATTCCACAATTTTATATTTTTTTATAAAAAACTAATATTTAAGTCCGGATAAATGTAACATACTAGTTTCGCAAATAAAACATAAAACGAAATAGAACACATTCAAACCAACTAATATGCATTATTATAAAAGTTTCAACATAAAACAAACCGAAATACCTCGATTTAGTATTTTCGGAAAACAAATTGGTTGAAAATTTGAGTCTGAAAGAGTGAACCCACAATAATACGATGCTCTACTCCGAAGTGGGACCTACGTTCTACACCTTTTGTGTGACGGGGGGNTTGGGGAAGATGAAGTGGGTTTAAAAAAGAGGGTATATCGTCCAGTTTTTATGCGCTATACATAGGTGTCAGCTTTTTCAGGCGTATAGCGCCCAAATACTGGACGCTATACCTTAACAATAAAAGTTACCGTTAAGGTATAACTCCCAGTATTTGGGCGTTATATATAGAATGGTCTCTTTTTTTTACCACCTATTTGTGTTCTTATTGTCCAAAAAGATAATATTAAGGTTCCGGATATAACTGGCTTCGATACTCTTTCATATCACTAAATCTACCTATCTTAACTCAAGATCCTCTTCTTTCATGCATCAGTTTCACCTCCAACTTTTCTCTATCGTAACAATAGAGGCTAAAAGCAATAAATTGGAGTGAAGCTTTGGGTCTTTATCGTCGTCGGCGACAAACGGTGGGCATTCATTTATTGAAGCTTGGTACGACCATCTTTGCTCATTCTTTTTTTATTCTTATCTCATTCTTTTTTTTCTATTTTCTTTTTTAATTCTCAATCTAGATCCACATATTATTGTTTAACCAAAAAATTAGATCCTTTAACCAAAGCTATTTTTAGGACGAACACGGATTTCTGATAACCAAGGCAAGACTGATTATTGTAAGTAACTAGATAAAGAAAAAATCAATGAGATGCACGAAAATTAAAGTGTATTGCAGTAGTAGTTCGGATGATCTTTACAGGTTATATTTTACTCCCTTATATAGGGAATTTCCTAATATAACATCTGCCCTTTTCAGTGATTGAGCATTAATGACTAATTATGACATTAATGTAACGTTACAATGAGTAAACGTAACTGTTGCGTGAATGTTGTGTAACATGTGGATCACTAATTTGAAGATCTCTGAATCTGCCCTTTATTCCGCCCAGATACATTTTGACTGTGTCTCTTCATCTTCTCAATCAGGTTGAGACTTCCGTAGCTAGTTAACCCTTGGGTGTGATTTCCTGTTCCTCTTTGCCTCATACCTCTTCATAGAGTCCTGTCCAGCTGTCGTGTCTTTATTTCTCCACGTAGACTGCTGATTCATCAAGATTTATTACACGTGTGAAGCTCTTTTTTACCAATACAGATATTCCCCCCAACTTACCATATATTTATCAATTAATATTTGGTAAGTGGATATTCATTTATGGCGGGAATATTTTGCTGCCGATTCACTCGAATCATTGTATCTTTTTCTGTACGTAAGCGTTGCTTGTTACTTCCATTTAATGCTTATGCCACGTGGCATTTTCAGGTTGGTTCTGCAATTGTTCAGCGCCTTTTAGGGCTTTTTTGCGGCTGCATCAGTCACGAAGTGACATCTTTAATTATGGTTTTCACATCATTGTTTTTCCCATTTTTGACGGTTGTTTTCGAGTATAAATACCCCTTTTCTTTTCTTTCACGAAAAACTTCTAACTTTTAAACTTTATTTGTGAAGAACTTTTTCCTTGTCTTTGTAGATATGTCTTCTTCAGACCAATCTAAGAGAGTCATAAACGTAGATGATTTGACTCCCTCTTCTGCTCTAACACGGAGTAGGAGAGGCGGCAGGTTGAGGAGTTTAGGTTCTACTCCTTCAAGGGGTTCTTCCTCTTCTCAAATTACTTCTCCTCCTTCTTCTAGGTCTTTAGCTTCTCCGAGGGCTAGGGCTTCTAGATCTTCGTCCAAAGGTAGAGAAAGTCACGTACCTTTGCGCGAACCGAGGATCGATGAAATAGTTCCTGCGGAGTTCACCTTTGCTAGGGATAGTTAGGCCCTTAGAGATCAGGTTTCTTCATTGTCGTCTCTTGATAGTGTTGACAAGTACCCTACCCAACTCACTGAAGGTTTAATTCCTCTTATACGCAAGGACTGTTATTAGAGTTCCGATTTTCCTGTAATCGTTCCACACAGTAATCAAAGAATAACGTCTTACAAGACGGGCATTCTTTTGTTTATACCTATCCCTTTAAATTAGGGTTCAAGCCTCCCATCGACCCAGTAATCATCGAGTTCTGTCGATTTTTCAAAATTTGCTTGGGACAAGTCGATCCTCTTGTATGGAAAATCGTTGCATGCCTTATATATTTGGCTACCTTAGCTTCGATTCCCTTGACCTTTCATCATCTTATTCACCTCTATTCCCCAATGTTGTTCCGTCAGGGAATTTTTACCCTAGCTACTAGGAGTAAAAGGGTGTTATTGACTTCTGAAGATGATAAGGATCGAGGTTGGTTTCTTCGGTATGTTGTTGTTCCTACTGCTGGTTTAGTAGGTGAAGAGAATCTTCCCTTCCCTTCCCTGAGAAGTGGAATCTTGCACGTGAGTACATTTTTGCTTACATTCCTTGATTTTTGCTTTAGATATCTTATCAATACTGTAGTTGTTTCTTCTTTCTGCAGCAATCATGGGAACCGTTGGGAATGTCTCCGATTTCAGAGATTGGGTAGAAAAGCTTTTGTTAATCACTCCATTAGAAGAACGTTCATGGAAGTACCTCTCTGAGAGGTTTGGTTGGAGAGTTAAGACTCATGGTAAGTGATATTTTTGTTTGTACTTGTTTATTCCTTTGAGCATTATTTAACTCTTTCTTTTTGACAATGTTTCCTGCTCGTGGAGTTTCTGCATCCGCGTCTGTTCCCAAGTTATCCCTGGCTCAGGCCTAGGAGATCATTTCAGGCTCTTCTTTTTCAAAGAGAAAAGCAGGTGGGTCAAGGACCTCGGGAGAAGAGGAGGAAGAAGAGGGCACTTTGGTCCATAGGTCACGCAGAAGGAAGGTGGTCTCAGACGACGAGTCTACACCTGTCATTGTGCCTTTCGTACCTGAAGTTGGACTTTCTGCCTCCGAGGATGCTACTCCCACTCCCATGCGTGAATCTATTGTCCATTTGTTCCGTGAAGGCTTTGGTCCTGTTGCTGATGAAGCTCTCTTGGTTGTTTTCTCTCCTTCTCTTAGAGAACTCCCTTCAACTGTTCCAGTTATTTCTCCTGCTCCCATGGCTATTCCTGCTCCTGTCGTTGCTCCCTCTCCCGTGGCTTTTTCGTCCCCTCAGACTTCCTCGCCCGTGGCTCCTGCATCTCTACCTGCTTCCGTGCCTTCTGTTACAGAAGTGGGGTCTTCCAGCAGGGAGATGAGGCAGGTGATGATAGAAGTTCCAGCAGAGGGTAGTCTCTTTAAAAAGTCTGGCCAGCCTGATGTGTGGTTGAAACTGTTTATAAGCCTGACAGAGAGAGCTAAGTTGGACAGCCATAGTTCCCTTACATGGGCTAATGAAATCGTGCATACTTCTTTAAAGGTAAAATGCATTTTCTTGTGTTCATTCTTGTACATGTATTTACCATATCTAATTGGTTTTATTTTGCAGATAAATCTTATAGGCACAGAGCTTATGAAGAGGGTTTCTAATACGGAGCAGGAAGTGAAAGAATGGCGCGCGGAAGCAGATAACTGGAAGGAGCAGTATGAAAGCTTAAGGCTCGACATGGAGGCTGTAGAAGAAGAAAAATGTACCTTGGAGCATCAACTGAGGGTCATGACGACAGAGTTGGCCGTGGAGAAGGCATCCTCTGATCAGGCAGACAAGGATAAGAGCGTCCTAGAGTCCTCATTCGTGGAGCAGCTGTCTCGTTCCTCTGAAGAGGTCAGGAGTTTGAAGGCTTTACTAGACCAAAATGAGGAGTATTCGGGCGAATTAGTGCAATCTCTTACTCAGACCCAAGAGGATCTCCGAAACTCTTTGGAGAAAGTTCAATTACTGGAAAGGTCTTTCGCTCCTTTAAGGGCCTCTAATGATGCTGCTGTGACTAAGAGGGATGAACTAAGAGCTGAAGTTATGCTATAGGAAAAGGATTACAAAACTCTTGAAGACAGGGCAAGTGTCGATGTTAGTTGGGCGTATATGAACTCTCGCCTCGACACATTGACTGAAATGAGCCAAGAGGGTTTCGACCTTAATGTTGAAATTGAAAAAATCAAGGAGTCCATTGAGAAGGCTCAACAAGGTCAAAATCTCTCTTCACCTGAAAGTGAGGCTCTTGCTGCTCAAGTCTCTTCGTCCCAAGCCGCTCCTGCTCCTTCTGCCAGCGAAGTCAACCCCCCTTCTGATGAAGTTTAAGAAGTTGGTCCCTCATTTTTTTTTCTTTGTCTCAATTGGTGGTTACCCCCAGTCCCATCGGGGATAAATTTGGAACTCCTTAAAGTCCCCAAATGACAACTTAGGGGCACCTCAATGTATATAAAACTCGATACGGCTAAGTATAAGTTAATACTTAGTTTTTACTTAGCCGTTTTAATATATTAATGCAAGTATGACTTTTGTTTTCTGTTGAGTTTCTGTTTCACTCTTTATGTCACGACCCAAAATACCTAAGGTCGTGATGGCGTGTCACGCAGGCCAACTCATTAATTAATTGAAATAACTTTCCGGTTTTAAAACTTATGAAAATATTTCCTTTCACTTAATTACATATAAACCAAATAAAAGTCTGTTAATTAAAAACAATGGTTTAAAGATTAAACTTAAGAAATTATATCCCAACACATATCACAGAACCCGGTGTCGCAAGTGCATGAGCAATTTCTAAGAATTTATACAATCATTACAAAGCCTGTCCGAAATACAACTGGACAAGAAAATTTAAAATGAAATAAATACAGTATGAAGGTGACTCTGTCAGCTGCGGATCGCCTCCGGATGATGTAGCTCGCCTAAGTCTCCGAATCCTCCACATTGCTAGGAAAGTACCTGTGCAATAAAATGCATAGCAAGTGTAGCATGAGTACAAAAAACAACGTGTACTTAGTAAGTCGCCCGCCTAACCTCAAAGAGGTAGTGACGAGAGGTCAAATTAGACACTTACTAGGGTCCGACAATATAATATATGACAGAATATGATGAAATACAGTAGACATGTAAGACACTGAGCAACGAGTACATATCAAGTACAGAAATCCAGGTAATCACTGAGAATAAACAACAATGTACACTTCCCTTTTTCCCAAATACATGTCAAGCCAATACCAATAGAATAGTACCAAATAGTCATGCGCACACAAGGGTAAGATAAACGGCCAGAGTCATAAGATAGTCAACCTCTCTATGCATTGCCGAAGGATCGATCGGCCCGTCCCAAAAGTGCATCTCTCAACCTCTCTACGCACTGCCGAAGGATCGATCGGCCCGTCCAAAAGTACGACTCTCAATCTCTCTATGCACTGCCGAAGGATCGATCGGCCCGTCCCAAAAGTGCATCTCTCAATCTCTCTACGCACTGCCGAAGGATCGATCGGCCCGTCCAAAAAGTGCGGCTCTCAATTTCTCTAGCACTGCCGAAGGATTGATCGGCCTGTCCCAAAAGTGCATCTCTGAATATCTCTATGCACTGCCGAAGGATCGATCGGCCCGTCCCAAAAGTGCGGCTCTCAATATCTCTATGCACTGCCGAAGGATCGATCGACGCGTCTCAAAAGTGCATCTCTCAATCTCTCTACGCACTGCCGAAGGATCGATCAGCCCGTCCCAAAAGTGCGGCTCTCAATATAATAATCCTCTCTGTGCACTGCCGAGGGATCGACCGGCCCGTCCCAAAAGTGCACCTCTCAATATAATACGGCTAGCCTGCTCGCGAATCATACNTATGCACTGCCGAAGGATCGATCGACGCGTCTCAAAAGTGCATCTCTCAATCTCTCTACGCACTGCCGAAGGATCGATCAGCCCGTCCCAAAAGTGCGGCTCTCAATATAATAATCCTCTCTGTGCACTGCCGAGGGATCGACCGGCCCGTCCCAAAAGTGCACCTCTCAATATAATACGACTAGCCTGCTCGCGAATCATATATGATCCAGGTGCTCATAAGAATACATACACAAATACAGGGTCTTCTTGCTCGCGAATCACTCAAGCGACTCATGCACCCAAAGTTACACATATCCACATAATAAATTCGTATTTTATCAAGAAAACCATTTTTCTCAGGAAAATGGTAAAGAGTTTATTAAAAGAAACATGAAATATAGGTTTTGAAATCTTTGTTTTTGAAACTCATTTGTCCAATTTAGTAACACTCCATAATACAACCCAGTCCAGGTACACATATATATTCACAGCGGAAATAATTCTCTTTTTAGAAGGTTAACAATATGAACTCTAGTTGTCTTTTAAACTTTCAATCACGTTTTCGGTCATATTAGCAGGGTTATAGGTACACACATAAAGCATGCTAGTGGGTCCTAGGTTACCAGGACATGGCATAATAGTAGCTACGCACGGACTCCCGTCACCTCGTGCGTACGTAGCCCCCGAAGATAATATCATATACTGAATTAATTCACCTAGGGGGACGATTCCTCCTCACAAAGTTAGAAAGGAGACTTACCTCATGTCGAATCTACCTCTCGGACCAATGATGCGCCCGAAACTCCGAACTCTACACCCGAGGACTCGTAACTAGCCAAATATTGTTCAATTATATCAATTCATGCTCAAAGTAGGGAAATTATCCTATTTATTCAATAAATTCGACATTTTTGAAGAATTCCCAACATTCAACCCGGGGCCCGCACGCTCGAATTTTGAAATTTCTCGAAGGAATCACTCACCCACAGTCTAAGGATCGTTAATATACGATTTCTACTTAAATTCATAGCAATAAATGAGTAATTCATCAAATTCCTCAAGAACCCTAAATTACTACCCAAATCTTGATTTTTCCATGGAAATCCTTAGATGCTAGGATGAAATCTTGTAAAAAGAAGTTAGAGTGAAGAAAATGAGTTAGAAATCACTTACCAACATTTTGGAGAAGAAAGAGTGTTCGAAAAATCGCCTCGTATGTCTTTGGGGTCTTGAAAAATGAAAAATAACTGAAAATACCACTTATTTATACTCCTCTCAGGCCCCCCACCGTGGTCAGCGAAAAAGGGACCACGATCGCGCTAGCAAAAGCCAAGAAAAGTTGAAGAAAACCAAGAAAAATGACTGCAGTGACATGCTTTAGTATTTTGGCCATAACTTTCTCTACAGATGTCCAAATTATGATTTCTTTATCTTTCGGGCAACTAGACACGAAGAACTACAACCTTAGTTTAAGAATCATCTCAAAATTCCTTGTAGATCAAAAGATATAGCCCTCCGAAGTCGAACCAGTGGCCCAACTCTTCCACCGCGGACCGCGAAAACACGACCGCGACCGCGAAGCCCTCCACCGCGGCCAGCACAAAAAGGACCGCGAACCGTGGTGGTGGTTTCAGAGATTTGACTTCTCTGACCTGCGACAGCTATATATTAAGCCTAAGGACATCCCAGGACCTACCCGGAACTTATCCGAGCCCTCGGAACTTCAAACCGAACGTACCAACAAGTCCCAAATCATCCTACGGACTTGCTCGAGCCTTCAGAACACCCAAAACAATGCTAAAACTCAGAATCACACGTCAAAATCCCTAAAATCAAACTTAAGAACTTTAAGTTCTTGAATTCGTTAACAATGCGCCGAACCGACCTATACTACTCGGAATGACACCAAATTTTGCGAGCAAGTCATATTCGACATTACGGACCTGACCCTACTTCCGGAATCGCATTCCGACCTCGATATCAAAATTTTCACTTCCGGTCGGATTCTTGAAAAAAAAAACCTTCAAATTTCTAACTTTAGCCAAATTACTTTAAAATAACCTACGGACATCCGAATTTACTTCCGATCGCGCTCCCAACTCCATAATCACCGTACGAAGCTATTTCCGGACTCGAAATCCCGAACGGACATCTATAACACTGAAAGGCCTTCCAACCCAAACTTATGAAATTTCTTCTAAAATGCTAACTTCCGCAATATACGCCGAAACGCTCCCAGGTCATCTAAAACCCGATCCGGACATACACCCAAGTCCGAAATCATCATACGAACCTGCTGGAACCTTCAGATCCTGGTTCTGAGGTTGTGTGCTCAAAATTCCAATCTTAATCAATTTCTTCAACTTAAGACTTCTGAAATGAGAATTTTTCTTCCAATTTGACCCCGAACTTCCTGAATTTCAACTCCGACCATACGCACAAGTCATAGTACCTGAAATGAAGTTTTTCATGACTTCCAACCACTGAACGACGCGCTAGAGCTCAAAACGACTGGTCGGGTCATTACATTCTCCCCCACTTAAACAGACGTTCGTCCTCGAACGTGCCAAGAACTTCTCTTGAGTTATCTGATATCACTGTTTAATACCTCGTGCATCTACCCATGTTGCCACAACCCAGCTGGACATATAAGCTTTGATAAAATCTGAAGATAACCTCCCTTATCCCTACAACAAATTCCGAACTCAATTCCAACACCGGAAATTCTCTGCCAGGCCCTTTTCTGATATATGAACACCGTATTAACTACCACACAAGGCACCAGAACACAACTGCGTACCTTTGCTGAATCAGCACCATACATTGCATAGTCCATCATCTAACCACAATGACGCTCCCTGAACCTTATTAGCCAGAATTCTACGAATTTGATGCTCTCAATGCACTTTATAAGATATATACATACATCCTGCTATAATGCTGACGATACCATCAAAACGGAGGAGATGTGCAGAAATTCATACTCAACTGCGGAGTTAACAAATCCTTGAATACCTCATCGCACCGATCCCTTGTCCAATAATCTCGTCTCACCCAGTATGAACTGTTCAAATAGCAAATCATCCCAGACATGAACAACAATAAATGCCAAAACGCCAATAGGCCACAACTCGAACATGATACATAAGAAATGACTAAGAAAAGGACTACTCAACTCACGCAACTAGCATAAACTTTACATAGAAAAATAGGAAGTAAAACACAAGGAAAAATAATTATAGGAGCCCTACACAACATCACAGTGTTGCGGCGTGCCACCCGATCCAAATAACATACCCGTGGTGGCGTGCCACCCGATCCCAAATAACATCATCGTGGCGGCGTGGCACCCGATCCAAATAACAGAAAACTCACGTAAGGAAATATATACAGAGCTGATTTGCTCACTATTACAATTTACTGATTATCGATCATAAGCACGCTAAGTGCATAATACAATCCTGGGGAGACTGATAAAGCCATAGGCTACATAACTCAAGCACAACTGAGGAGCGATATATATATACACTCTAGATCTCAGGAGCTATCCTGCTCACATAACATCCCCACCACGCTGGACCTTAACACATAGGAAACTATCAAGCCGTTTCACAACTCGTACGACATAGCCACAATAACATATAAATTCGACGAAGACGGGACAACACCCGCTGTTCTAATACCTCTCCATGAAAAGCGATCTACTGAAAGGAACATGCTTGGCTCATACGGAGCCCATAATCATATTTAAATCCATCCACAAACATCGAGCCACCTTGCTCGCACCAACTAAGCTAATAGCTTTACATTAACCCATCTTCCCTCATAATACACGAAAACAACCATCATCACCGGGACTAACACCCCATAATCCATAATCAACTGAACCAAACGCCCTCCAGGCGTAAATTCTCAATTAAGTAATATTGCACTTCTTTATACTTAGTCCAAATCTGAAATCCTTCAAGTGACTACATGTCACACTTTATACAATCTTTTCGCGGTCATGCTTTCACGACCTTCCACACAAGGCGACAAGTCTGCCCATCCATAACACCGACCACACTAAGGCTGCAAAACACATCGAGAACCCATGACCAGGGTACAAAGCCTCTCTCACCGAATATCAATCTCAGGTGACACTGAAGATAACACCAGCTTACTCTGAACTTTCAAATCACTTTGTCTTGCTCTTCCGAGCTCATGACATCCTTATAAACATCGCACCTCAATCTCGATTCTTACTCCCGGTTACATACTGCTTCCCGCACCTAACATACCAACATGAGGTAGCGCAAGAATCCCGTCATAACTTCTGAACCACCAATAGGGTGAACACTTCATCATATAGAAATTTTTTACTTAACTCGATTCAAGAGTACCATCTCAACACACGAGTGAATTCCCATTATCACCCTATCATGCAAATCTTTAAGTAGTCGTCTATACCACCATAACCCTTCCGGATTCTGCCTACACCTGACAGGCCATAACACTCAAATGCTCCCACATGAAATCCGTTACGACGCCCGACAAGCCCCGCACACACCGGCACAAACCACATGCATAACTAAATCACTTCAAAGGAACCAATCACTGCCGCAAATGTGCCATTTCAACCCTGGCTAATCAATCTATCTTCTTTTAATCATCATTAATTACCTCGGGAACAATAACAACTTCCTTCAACCCATAGCAAACTCAACCCTCACTCATCCCGAGTGACCTTGATTCACGAGACTATGCTGCCCAAATCTCGAAACCCATCGCATACCCTTCTGATAATCTTTTCTTCAATCCGGAGTCTATTCCTCTCACTCCTCCAATATTATCTTGTATGCTGAAACATATAATAGAACATTCCAACCGTCCTCATTTTTCTTAGAGATTACCCTCAAAAGCTTGATTCTCGATCATACTGCTGCTTGAAATCCTTAATTGCCGCATTCTTTAACTTTTGAACTCACTAGGACCGCTATCAGGAGTCACCCACTCTGACTGGCCCCGAATACAATCAACCCCCAAGGCTCTCCTAGCACATGAACACCTTTTTCAATGAAATACGGGACTGAGTCACTACCATTACAACTCGCCCATGCCTTAAGCACAGATTCTGAATCTTCCAAAGCCTAACCCTGATTTGACAAGGCCAACTTTGGATAAATCCATCAAATCCCACGCACAATTACCATTTTACTCCTTTTTCCTTAGCTAAAATAACTTGCCAACACGCCGACAATCCCCAACCCCATACGAAGACGATCCTACAACCCAACTGCAGATGGTGGGACTCCCCCACTTAACCCGAAGCTAATCCTTGCACCACTCTAGACCCTGCTGAGATCCTTCCTCCTTTGATAACATGATCTAGCTCAGCCAATCTATCTAAACCTTCCAAATTCTCTTGCTAGCACTCCCTAAATACTCAAATTCTCTAGCATCATTCACTCACTCTATCTCCTACCTACTAGCCACTAGGACCCCTCACAGAACCTGCCGACCCCGCCATTGCTAACCTATCCCCAGAAGACAACCCACCTGTAGAAATCACCTGCTGACACCTCCCAGCGACGCTAAAATGCATGCTCTTTGCAACCTCAATACCCCTTCCTACGCCCTGCTTCATTCCAGGGTCATTCCTTGCCAACCACATTCCTCAATACTTCCTCTCAATACTCTGACCCCATGAAACCGATGAAACCATAGCACCGACAAACCTAACACATTCCATTCGATCAATGACGACGACTACACATCACAGGTGCATATCCCCATCTCACTGGAAGACACCCAGTCTTACTACCTTATCAATCCCAACCGGACCATTCATAACCCAAAATGTCATTCCTCTGCCGGCAAAAAGCAGTGAAATCTCGAAATCACACTCTGAGAAGACCTCCCTTCAAGCCATTCATCGCCCCCAACCTATGGGCAAGCATTCCATAATCATATCAGCACCGCGCGACAATCAATTGCAAACATCATCATTACCCGAGCACAACCTTAAGGCTCCCAGAAACATAACTATTGAGCTGAAATAACATATTACCCTTTTGCAGGGCCATAACAACAACCACGACCAATTACACATGAAAGCATATCGAATTACATTCGTAGCACCATTTCCATTCCTCAAATTCCTGATCTATAACAAGCACTTCGCGACGCGTAATATTGAGTAGGAATGAACATAGACATAAGTCTCAAAGGAATCAACTCACACGATGAAGAATCAAGAAGGGAAGTGCTCCTAACAGACCTGTAGCCTCTCGAAGATAAGTACAGATGTCTCCGTACCGATCCACAAGACTCTACTAGACTTGCTCATGACTCGTGAGACCTACGGGAACCTAGAGCTCTGATACCACGTTGTCACGACCCAAAAATCCCTAAGGTCGTGATGGCGTCGACATCCATGTCAGGCAAGCCAACTCATTAATTAATTGAAATAACTTTCCGATTTTAACATTTATGAAAATATTTCCCTTCACTTAATTATATGTTAACCAAATAAAAGTTTGTTAATTAAAAATAATGGTTAAAAGATTACACTTAAGCAATTATATCCCAACAGATATCCCAGAACTCGGTGTCACAAGTGCATGAACAATTTCTAAGAATTTATACAATCATTATAAAGCCAGTCTGAAATACAACTGGACAAGAAAATTTAAAATAAAATAAATACAGTATGAAGGTGACTCTGTCAGCTGTGGATCGCCTCCGGATGGTGCAGCTCGCCTAAGTCTCCGAATCCTCCACATTGCTAGGAAAGTACCTATGCAATAAAATGCACAATAAGTGTAGCATGAGTTCAAAAAACAACGTGTACTCAGTAAGTCGCCCGCCTAACCTCAGAGAGGTAGTGACGAGAGGTCAAATTAGACACTTACTAGGGTCCGACAATATAATATATGACAGAATATGATGAAATACAGTAGACATGTAAGACAATGAGCAACGAGTACATATCAAGTACAATAATCCAGGTAATCACTGAGAATAAACAACAATGTACACTTCCCTTTTTACCAAATACATGTCAAGCCAATACCAATAGAATAGTACCAAATAGTCATGTGCACACAAGGGTAAGACAACCGGCCGGAGTCATAAGATAGCCAACCTCTCTATGCACTGCCGAAGGATCGATCGGCCTGTCCCAAAAGTGCATCTCTCAACCTCTCTACGCACTGCCGAAGGATCGATCGGCCCGTCCCAAAGTGCTGCTCTCAATCTCTTTATGCACTGCCGGATGATCGATCGACCCATCCCAAAAGTGCATCTCCCAATCTATCTACGCACTGCTGAAGGATCGATCGACCCGTCCCAAAAGTGCGGCTCTCAATCTCTCTATGCGCTGCCGAAGGATCGATCGGCCCGTCCCAAAAGTGCATCTCTGAATCTCTCTCTGCACTGCCGAAGGATCGATCGGCCCGTCCGAAAAGTGCTGCTCTCAATCTCTCTATGCAATGCCGAAGGATCGATCGACTCGTCCCAAAAACGCATCTCTCAATCTCTCTACGCACTGCCGAAGGATCGATCGGCCCGTCCCAAAAGTGCATATCTGAATCTCTCTCTGCACTGCCGAAGGATCGATCGGCCCGTCCCAAAAGTGCGGCTCTTAATATAATAATCTTCTCTGTGCACTGCCGAGGGATTGACCGGCCCGTCCCAAAAGTGCACCTCTTAATATAGTACGGCTAGCCTGCTCGCGAATCATACATGCGACTCAGGTGCTCATAAGAATACATACACAAATACAGGGTCTTCCTGCTCGCGAATCACTCAAGCGACTCAGGCACCCAAAGTTACACATATCCACATAATAAATTCGTATTTTATCAAGAAAACCATTTTTCTCAGGAAAATGGTAAAGTCTTTATTAAAAGAAACATGAAATATAATTTTGAAATCTTTATTTTTGAAACTCATTTGTCCAATTTAGTAACACTCCATAATACAACCCAGTCCAGGTACACATATATATTCACAGCGAAAACAATTCTCTTTTAGAAGGTTAACAATATGAACTCTAGTTGTCTTTTAAACTTTCAATCACGTTTTCGGTCATATTAGCAGTTTAATATTATAGTCAGGGTTACAGGTACACACATAAAGCATGCTAGTGGGTCCTAGGCTACCCAGACATGGCATAATAGTAGCTACGCACGGACTCCCGTCACCTCGTGCGTACGTAGCCCCCGAAGATAATATCATATACTGAATTAATTCACCTAGGGGGACGATTCCCCTCACAAAGTTAGAAAGGATACTTACCTCATGTCGAATCTACCTCTCGGACCAAGGATGCGCCCGAAACTCCGAACTCTACACCCGAGGACTCGTAACTAGCCATATATTGTTCAATTATATCAATTCATGCTCAAAGTAGGGAAATTATCCTATTTATTCAATAAATTCGACATTATTGAAGAATTCCCAACATTCAAGCCCGACCCACACGCTCGAATTCTGAAAATTCTCGAAGGAATCACTCATCCATAGCCTAAGGATCGTTAATATACGATTTCTACTTAAATTCATAGCAATAAATGAGTAATTCATCAAATTCCTCAAGAACCCTAAATTACTACCCAAATCTTGATTTTTCCATGGAAATCCTTAGATTCTAGGATGAAATCTTGTAAAAAGAAGTTAAGGAGTGAAGAAAATGAGTTAGAAATCACTTACCAACATTTTGGAGAAGAAAGAATGTTTGAAAAATCGCCTCGTATGTCTTTGAGGTCTTGAAAAATGAAAAATAACTGAAAATACCACTTATTTATACTCCTCTCAGGACCCCCACCGCGTTCAGCGAAAAAGGGACCACGGTCGCGCTAGCAAAAGCCAAGAAAAGCTGAAGAAAACCAAGAAAAATGAATGCAGTGACCTGCTTTAGTATTTTTGACATAACTCTCTCTACAGATGTCCAAATTATTATTTCTTTATTTTTCTTGAAACTAGACACGAAGGGATACAACCTTAGTTTAAGAATCATCTCAAAATACCTTGTAGATCAAAAGATATAGGCCTCCGAAGTCGAACTAGTGGCCTAGCTCTTCCACCGCGGACTGCGAAAACACGACCGCGGTCGCGAAGCCCCCCATCGCGGTGGTGGGTTCAGAGATTTGACTTCTTTGACCTGCGATAGCTATATATTAAGCCTAAGGACATCCCTGGACCTACCCGGAACTCATTTGAGCCCTCAGAACTTCAAACCAAACGTACCAATAAGTCCCAAATCATCCCACGGACTTGCTCGAGCCTTCGGAACACCCAAGACAATGATAAAAATCAGAATCACACCTCAAAATCCCTAAAATCAAACTTAAGAACTTTAAGTTCTTGAATTCATTAACAATGCGCCGAACCGACCTATACTACTCGGAATGACACCAAATTTTGCGAGCAAGTCATATTCGACATTACGGACCTGCTCCTACTTCTGGAATCGCTTTCCGACCCCGATATCAAAATTTCCACTTCCGATCGGATTCTTAAAAAAAAAGCCTTCAAATTTCTAACTTTATCCAAATGACTTTAAAATAACCTACGGACATCCGAATTTACTTCCGATCATGCTCCCAACTCCAGAATCATCGTACGAAGCTATTCCCGGACTTGGAATCACGAACGGACATCTATAACACTGAAAGGCCTTCCAACCCAAACTTATGAAATTTCTTCTAAAATGCTAACTTCCGCAATATACGCCGAAACGCTCCCGGGTCATCCAAAACCCGATCCAGACATACACCCAAGTCCGAAATCATCATACGAACCTGCTGGAACCTTCAGATCCTGGTTTTGAGGTCGTTTGCTCAAAATTCCAATCTTAATCAATTTCTTCAACTTAAGTCTTCCAAAATGAGAATTTTCCTTCCAATTTAACCCCGAACTTCCTGAATTTCAACTCCGACCATATGCACAAGTCATATGACCTGAAATGAAGCTGTTCATGACTTCCAACTGTTGAACGATGTGCTAGAGATCAAAACTACCGGTCGGGTCGTTACACTTTAAGTCTTTTGCATGCTCTATTTTTCGAGGTTTTAGTTTTACCTCTGAGTTTTGCATATAGGATGCTTTAGATTACCCGCACCTTTTCGTAATAGACGCGGTGTCATATTAAATGTGTGTCTTTTTGTAGTAGGCATAATTTATGAAAAAGGGCCCTTTTTGATCGACACTTAATGAAGAAGACGTCTCAACGTCATAAAGGTGTAATAATGCAATAGAGTGATAGGAATTTTTCACATGTTTAAGAATGTTTCTGAGGAAAGTTTTTTGTTTGTACTTTCACAACATTTTACATGTCTTTGATTATCGTCTAAAACTCATGTTGCAACTGTTTCTTTTAACAGATTTAGTATACACTTGTATTTCGTAACTGTTTTTTGTATGTAACAGTTTTTTCGAGTTAATACAAAAGAACAACTGTTTTTCGTTCGTAACAATTTTTATTCAAGTTGGGGTTTTCACCCGTAACTGTTTTTGTTGACAATAGTTTTCAATAAGCATGAGGGAAATGCTCTTACATCCGTAACTGTTTTATTTGATAACAATTTTCTTTTGAATAAGAACAAAGATGCGCATTTCTTCCTCGTAGCTAACATTTTGCCTTTTAACCTGAACATGTTCGAAGGTTTTTTGGATTAGGCTTTGTGTTTGAGTCTTTGGCTCTTTCGATTTTGCTCGTGTCACTTGACTTGTTGGGTAGATGGATCTTCAGGCTTCGAGCTTTGACTTTTTGATAGTCTTTTTTGCTTCGTCTTTGCCTCCCATACTTTATAGTCCCCCAAGTGTTTGAGCTTTGAAGAATGAAATCTCGAGCACTTGACTATTCCTTCCTTGTGGTCCTTTTCCTGAAAAGGAAAAACATACGGGACTCGAAGGTATATATTTTTTAGATGATGACTGCTTAACCCTTTAAAACGTCCATCAGAAAGTGTAACCCTAGACCGGGAATTCAGTTACTTCCTCGCGTCTTTGCAGGTCTAATATCATCATCTGGTGATGGGTTAGCTTTATGCCTATCATCTAAAAAGGTTAGTAAAATTTTAAATGCTCAAAATAAAATCGAACGTGTGATACCTGACTGGGGGTACTTCTTTTTCTTAGAAGTAGTACTTCTTCAAGTGGATGGCATTCCAACTTGTTGGCAGGATTCTGTAGTCCATAGCTTCCAGCTCGTAGGCGCCTTCCCAGCTATGCCTCGGACTTTGTAGGGTCCTTCCCAGTTTGGACTTAGCTTTCCTGCGCTTGCTTCTTTCGTTGATTGAAAGACTTTTTTGAGGATGAAGTCCCCAATCTTGAAGTATCTAAGATGAGCTTTACGGTTGTAATAATGCTCTATGATTTGTTTTTGAGCTGCCATCCGTATTAGTGCTGCTTCATTCCGTGGTTCGAGCAGGTCCAGATTGGTCCTCAATTCGTCGTCGTTTGCTTCCTCCATGGCTGTTGTAAACCTTATGCTTGGTTCGCCAATCTCCACAGGTATTAAGGCTTCTGAGCCATAGACAAGTGCAAACGGAGTTTCTCCCGTGGCTGTTTTTGAAGTTGTTCTGTATGCCTACAGTACCACTGGTAACTCATCAGGCCAGTTTCCTTTGGCTTTATCTAGCCGCTTCTTTAGATTGTGGATGATGACTTTATTCATTGACGCAAATTGTCCATTAGCCACGGGGTGGTATGGCGTTGAAGTGATCCGTTTGATTTGCCAGCTTGCGAAGAATTCTGTGATTTGCGAGCCTATGTATTATGGGCTATTATCACACACGATCACCTTTGGTATCCCAAAGCGGCATATTATGTTTCGCCATAAGAAGCTTTTAACTTCCTTTTCTCGCATCTGTTTGAACACTTCTGCCTCTACCCATTTTGTAAAATAGTCGGTTAGCACGAGCAAAAACCGTATTTGTCCTTTAGCTGTGGGAAGAGGTCCCACTATGTCCATACCCCATTTCATGAAGGGCCATGGGGATATTATTGGATGCAATAATTCCGCTGGTCAATGCATGTCATTGGCGAACCTTTGGCATCTATCGCATTTGGATACGAAGTTCTCGTCCTCTTCTTCCATCTTAGGCCAATAGTATCCAGCTCTGATTAGGGTTTTTACCAAGGATCTCGCCCCTGAGTGATTTCCACAGTGTCCTTCGTGGACTTCTTTCATCACAAACTCCGATTGGTTAGGTCCGAGGCATTTTGCTTAGGGCCCTCAGAACATATTGCGATATAATGAGTTGCGAATGAGGCAGTACCGTGCAGCTTTGCAGCGAAGGGCTTGAGCTATTTTCTTGTCTTCAGGTACGGTGTCATTTTGCAAAAGATTTAAGATTTCGTTCTCCAATCCCAGGTTAAATTGTTGAAAGTTACCTCATTCCTGTCCTGCTCGATTGCTGAATGGAATAGATGAACGACAATTACATTGTCTTTGTTTGTTACTTCCATGACTGCTGCGAGGTTAGCTAATGCATCTGCTTCTGCATTTTCCTCTCTAGGTATTTGTACTATCTTCCATGTTTTGAATTGTCTTACGAGCTCTCGTGCCTTTTCCAGATATTTTTGCATCCGAGTCTCTCGAGCGATGTAAGTCCCCTGCATCTGATTTACTAGCAGTTGGGAGTCGCTTTTGATTATGATTTGCTCGATTGAAAGCTCTCGTGGGAGTTCTAATCCTGCAATGACAGCTTCGTACTCTGCTTCATTGTTAGTTATAGGATAACATTTGATAGCCTGTCGTATCTTTTCACCCGTGGGTGATATTAAGACTATGCCTAAGCTGACACCTTTTATGTTGGAAGAACTATCGGTAAAAAGGGTCCATAAACCCGGATTAGCACCGTTGAAGAGTTGTAAATCTTTTTCCACTTCAGGGACAATGCTATTACTAAAGTCAGCGACAAAATCAGCTAAGATCTGAGACTTGATTGCAGTCCTAGGCTGATATATTATTTCATGCTCGCTTAATTCTATGGCCAATTTGGCTAATCTTCCTGATAGTTCTTGATTATGCAAAGTATGTTTCTTAATGGATACAAAGTCACAACTGTGATTGGATGACATTGAAAGTATGGCCATAATTTTCTAGATGCCATGATTAGAGCTAAGGCTAACTTTTCTAGATGTGGATATCTAGTTTCAACATCTAGCAATGTCTTGCTTACATAATAAATAGGAGATTGTTTACCTTTATTCTCCCTTACCAATACTGCACTTACAACAATTTCCGAGACGGAAAGGTAGACGTACATCCTCTCCCCCTCCTTTGGCTTTGACAGCAACATAGGTTTTGATAGATTAGCCTTTAGCTCTTTGAGAGCCTGTTGACATTCTTCAGTCCATTCGAACCGATTTTACTTTTTGAGAACTGCA
>MDKI01040035.1:0-29394 GCA_005239505.1 Nicotiana paniculata
TGGTTCTCACGGTTGTGTTCGTTTCAGCCATGAACACCGCCTGGTTTCATGAGTGCTTAGAGAGTTGGCCTTTACTTTCATTCCCCTTGAAGCGGCTTACACTTCACACTCACATAGGTGATTCCTAAACGTGTAATCCTAAAGACACACATTCTGGTCATATCATGCCAGACTTAGAAAATCATTAAAAAGCTTTAAGCTTTATTGACTCATCAAAAATCCTTAATGCTTTAGCTTTATTTCTGAACATTGTCTTCATCACGAGAATGGGTTGAGTTATTTGACAATGTTGAACCGTCATTCATAACTTTGTTTGATCTCTTTGAACCTAGCTCTTGGGATCTCCAGTCTGCTAGGTAGAGTTGCTTCCATGATGACTTGTCTTAGGCCTTAACCCCATTCCCTTTGATGATCTTTCAACTGCCTATTGCCGCTTGGCTATCACAATGTATATAAATAGGTGCCAAAGGTTTGGGCCAAAATGGAATATTTTCCAAGAAATTCCGGAGCCATTCAGCTTCTTCACCGGCCTTATCTAAAGCTATGAATTCAGATTCTATTGTAGAATGGGCGATGCACGTTTGTTTGGATGATTTTCAAGACACTGCTCCATCCCCAATTGTGAAAACATATCTGCTCGTGGATTTAACTTCAGATGATCCGGTGATCCAATTTGCATCACTATATCCCTTGATCACGGAGGGATATTTGTTATAATTCAAAGTATAGTTTTGGGTATGTTTCAGATACCCTAAAACTCGTTTCATTGCCATCCAATGTATGTGATTGGGATTACTTGTAAATCGTCTCAGTTTGCTAATAGCACATGCTATATCTGGTCGCGTACAATTCATGATATACATCAAACTTCCCAATACTCTAGCATAGTCCAGTTGTGAGTCACTTTCACCTTCATTCTTTTGAAGTGCATAACTCACGTCAATTGGAGTCTTGGCAATTTTAAAATCCAAATACTTGAACTTGTCAAGTACCTTTTCAATGTAGTGAGACTGTGATAATGCTAGACCTTGTGGAGTCTTTCATGTCGAATTTTCTAGCCAACATACGCTTTGTAGCATTTATATCTGACATGCTTTTGCTCATTATCAACATGTCATCAACATACAAACAAACAATGACTTCATCCGGAGTGTTTTTAGTGTAAACACATTTGTCGCACTCGTTGATTTTAAACCCACTTGCCAACATTGTTTGATCAAATTTGGCATAACATTGTTTGGGTGCTTGTTTAAGTCCATAAAGCGATTTAACAAGTTTTCACACTTTATTTTCTTTACCAGGAACCACAAAACCCTCAGGTTGTTCTATGTAAATCTCTTCCTCCAATTCTCCATTTAAGAAAGTTGTTTTAACATCCATTTGATGGATTTCAAGACCATACATGGCCACTGATGCCACTAACATCCTAATAGATGTTATCCTCGTTACTGGCGAGTAAGTGTCAAAGTAATCAAGGCCTTCCTTTTGTCTATAACCTTTGACAACAAGTCTTGCCTTATATTTGTCAAATAGTGTCATCAGCTTTCATTTTCCGTTTAAAGATCCATTTCGAACCTAAAGACTTATTTCCAGGAGGAAGATCAACCAATTCCCATGTATGGTTATCCAAAATTGATTGAATCTCGCTATTGACTGCCTCTTTCCAAAATGCTGAATCAGAAGACGACATAGCTGTTTTAAAAGTTTGAGGATCATTTTCAAGCAAGAATGTCACAAAATCTGGTCCAAAGGAAGTAGATGTTCTTTGACGTTTGCTACGCCTTGGATCTTCTACACTTGGAGTATTTTCCTTTGGTTCTTCCCGAGGTCGTTTAGGTCTTTCACTTAACGACTCACATTCAGTTTTATACGGATAAATGCTTTCAAAGAATTCAGCATTATCTGATTTTATTATCGTATTAACATGAATCTCGGGATTATCGGATTTATGGACCAAAAATCGACATGCTTTACTGTTTGTAGCATATCCAATGAAAACGCAATCTACTATTTTTGGTCCGATTTTAACCCTTTTAGGTAAAGGAACTTGTACCTTTGCTAAACACCCCCACACTTTGAAATATTTCAAGTTGGGTTTTCTACCTTTCTATTTTTCATATGGAATAGATTGCGTTTTGTTGTGGGGTACTCTGTTGAGTATTCGGTTAGCTGTAAGGGTAGCTTCAAACTCTGCGGTAATCCGGAACTTATTAATAAAGAATTCATCATTTCCTTTTATGTCCGATTTTTCCTTTCCGCAATTCCGTTGGATTGAGGTGTGTAAGGTGCAGTAGTTTGATGGATAATTCCATATTCCGAACATATTTCTGCAAACGGAGATTCATATTCTCCACCTCTATCACTTCTAATCATTTTGATCTTTTTATTCAATTGATTCTCTACTTCATTCTTGTATTGCTTAAATGCTTCAATTGCTTCATCCTTACTATTAAGCAAATAAACATAACAATATCGAGTGCAATCGTCAATAAAAGTAATAAAATACTTTTTCCTACCTTTAGATGGTGTCGACTTCATATCGCAAATGTCGGTATGAATTAAGTCTAAAGGATTTGAATTCCTTTCAACAGACTTATAAGGATGTTTTTCAAACTTAGATTCAACACATATTTGACATTTCGATTTATTACACTCGAATTTAGGCAATACTTCTAAATTAATTAACTTCCGCAAAGTTTTATAATTGACATGTCCTAAAAGACTATGCCGTAAATCATTTGACTCCAACAAATAAGAAGAAGCTGAAATTTTATTCATAGTATCAACAACTACATTGAGTTTGAAAAGGCCCTCTGTGAGGTAGTCTTTTCCAACGTACATTTCATTCTTGCTTACAACAACTTTATCAGAAACAAATACACATTTGAATCCATTCTTCACTAGTAAAGAAGTAAAAACTAAATTATTCCTAATAGTAGGAACATGAAGAACGTTGTTGAGCGTTAACACCTTGCCGGAAGTCATCTTTAGGAAAATCTTCCCATAACCTTCAATCTTGGCTGTTGAGTTATTTCCCATGGAAATCTCTTCTTCGGGACCAGCAGTAGAGTAAGTCGCAAATGCTTCTTTGACAGCACAAACATGTCGAGTGGCTCCGGAGTCAATCCACCACTCGTTCGGATTCCCAACTAAGTTGCATTCCGAAAGCATTGCACAAAGATCATCAATGTCCTCATTCTTCTCCACTATGTTGGCTTTTCCCTTCTTCTTATCCTTTCTCGGGAAGCGACAATCAGGGGCTTTGTGACCAACTCTTCCACAATTGTGGCAGTTGCCCTTGAATTTCTTTTTGTTCTGCTCCTTAGTCTGTCCAGAAGATCTCTTCCTCTTCTTACTTTTTGGAGCAGTTTCTTCAACGATATTAGCTCCCATGATCGTTGAATTTCCACGAGACTTCTTCTCGGCTGTTTTGTTGTCTTCCTCAATCTTGATACGAATCACAAGATCTTCCAATTTCATTTCTTTGCGCTTGTGCTAGAGATAGTTCTTGAAATCTCTCCACGAAGGAGGTAAATTTTCAATCATTGCAGCCACTTGAAATGCTTCATTCACGACCATACCTTCAACAATAAGGTCATGAAAAATAAGTTGAAGTTCCTGAACTTGGGTTCCCACAGTTTTGTTGTCTATCATTTTATAGTCTAGAAACTTGGCAACCACGAACTTCTTCAAGCATGCATCTTCTGTCTTGTACTTCTTCTCAAGTGCGTCCCATAATTCTTTCGAAGTATTTATCGCACTGTACACATTGTACAAGTCATCCTCTAAAGCACTTAAAATATAGCCTTTGCAAAGAAAATCTGCTTGCTTCCATGCCTCAACAATCATGAACTTTTCATTGTCCAGCATGTCCGCGGCAGGCACTAGAGGCTCTTCACTAGTGAATTTCTGCATACCAAGTGTGGTAAGCCAGAAGAACACCCTTTGCTGCCATCCTTTGAAGTTGGCTCCAGAAAATTTCCCTGGTTTTTCTGCCGGTGGAACAGTCGTCCGGCTCGACGAGGCTATTGTCGTTGCCGCAACAGTAGCAGAAGATTTTCCATTATCAATTGCCATTTCTCACTGTCAACAACAGAAGAGTTCAATCAATAGCAAAACCAGAACAGTAAACAATATTGTAATCAACAATAAACAGTATGTATAATACATAAAAACTGAAGTTTTTATATATTGTTTCACAGAAAACGATGAAGTTTTTATGTTCTTCAAATCGTTTTCTGAATTTCAAAACTCTGATGAAGTTTTATATCTTCAAATCAGAATAATAAAATTCAGAAGGAGTAGAAAACACACAGGTTTTAATCTCCACAAACGGAATACAGAAAATAAAAATATAATTTCCTTAAGATTGTTATTAATCTGTATTGCTGTAAAATAAAACAATAATAATTTCTGAATTTAAAAAAAAAAAAAAACAGTAAGAAACCTCACTAGCGCGGGCTCTAGCGCGGGATTAGCGCGGCCGCGCTAGTGGAATATACTAGGGACAGTAAGAAGTCTGACTAGCGCGAGCACTAGCGCGAGCTGAGCGCGGGCGCACTAGTCCAGGCGTCCTTAGTTTTCTATGAAAAATAATATAAGAATAAACCGAGCCCACTGAATACACAGTATGTCCTTAAGGAAATTATTCCCCTCAAGTATCCGAGGTGTTGGAATATATCCTCCCAGGATAGAACTATTTAACTCACCAGAGTGTTGGTACCAAAAACGTCGGTGATCAACGAACCACTCGAAGGCTGTAAAACACACTGGAATATTTTGTGCAGAAGAAGAAGAAGATCAGAAAATTTAGTAAGTAAAAATTCTGGGATTCAAGGTATATTTATAGCCAATTTAGTACTGTATCTGAAAAGGTTTTGCAACCTTTCAGAACAGCCATAGCTGTTGGAACAGGTGTGAATCCTTTCAGAACAGTCATGGTTGTTTTGAACAAGTATGAATATTGCGGGAAATCTAAAAACGGATTTAAAATAATTCGGGAAAGAAAAGGGGTCGAACTGGACCGGGTCGCGGGTCATTTCGGATTTGAAAATTTTCCATTAATTAATTAAATAATTTGAAAATAATTTTGTCCAAAAAGATTAATCAATCAATCTTTGACCAAATCTGAAGCCGAAGCCGAAGCCGAGCCGAGCGAGCGATGACGACGACGGCGCGAGCTTGCCTTCTTCTACACTATTTAAGAGCTAGAAGAAGAGCTTCTCTATATATACACATAGATTTACTTTCTTTCTTCCAATGAGGGACAAAGTGCACTAATTCAAAATTTTACTTCCCTCCATTTCTTTTCTCACCATTTTCCATTCACTCTCTTTAAGCTACACCAAGCTTAAAATTAAGCTAGACTAAGCTTAAAATTAAGCTACACTAAGCTTAAAGACCAACAATAAATTGATATTAGAAGTTGATTGTAAAGAAAAATAAAGCAAACCAAATGAAGTGTACAACTTGGGCCCTCGAGTTAGGTCCCCCTCGAATCAAATAGATATTCTACTGGAAAATATGAATAGAGCAACAGAGTATTGAAAGCTTAAGAGAAAGATAATATATTGCTTTGTATTGCGTGAGTATAATCGGATGCCTTTACAAACGATTAAACCCCTATTTATATAGCATAAGAGTTCTACTTATGGTACAATTCTAAATACCGTAAGAAATCTCATGATTGGCTAATTAACCGGCCTTGTCTTGATACGTGACAAGATTCCCGCCGTGATCCTCGCCCAATCACGTATGTTTCGGCTTACCATTACTTGACTAGGTAAACCCCCTTCAATCTCACTCGATCTTCATTCCACTTGATCTGGATCTTGGCTGATCTTCGTCCTTGATTGGTCCCTGAATTAAGGGCTCAGCAATCTAACTTCGTATTGAGGCTCGATATAACACGATATCGAACTGTGGCCTATCGCGATTCAACCTCGATTAGTCATAAGAAGGGCAGGCTCGTTCTGACCGCATACAAAGTCCCAAATGGTCATGATTTAGCCCAAAAGGAGGTCTCAAGCTATATTTGGAATTTGAAGTTTGGAATTTCAAAATCTCCCAAAAACCAGATTTATTCTATAAATAAATACATATTTGAATTCTTTTTCTTTTGAAAAAAAACTTCCCAACGTAAGGCCAAACGCCTACTATATATAAAGTGTAAGGATCTCTTAATGATGTGAGGCATTTTAAGGGAAAAACATGCGGACTGCCCGAAGCGGACAACATCACACCATATTAAGAGTATCTTCGGGTGGTTGAGCCCAACAACTGGTATAAGAGTCTAGGTACAACGGGACGAGTATGGCGATGGCATAGTGGTCGGGTGTGGAGCTCGGTTATCTTAATTACACTTACGAGCTTGGAGACGCGCACACAAGACGAAACTAGTTGCGGCGTTCGGTTGCTATAAATGTCTGACAACGTGGGTGGCACACATTGAATCTCAGAAAATTGACCCGTGGATCATGGTAAGGGGTCACACGAAACTTAGTTCGAGAGAGAGACCCGTGTGGATCATGATGATGGGTCACGTAGTTCGAGGAAGAGACCTGTGGATCATGGTAATAGGCCATGTGGAACTTAGTTCGAGGAGGAGATTCTTGGTATGCGAATAAAATTTCACATTGATAACCGAAAGGATTGAGAGTCGTGTATGGATCTTTTAATGGTGTGCGACTTTTTTTGAGGAAAACCGTGTGAAATTAGACAAACCGGACAATATATCACACCATGTTAAGAGTATCTTTTGACCGTTTTATTCCAACAACTAAGAAAATATCAAAGTAGTGATGCACACGTGGATATATAAAGTTGTCAAAATTACCTTCCTCTCAATCCATTGACTTTCTCAACGAGTACTTAATAATCAGTATGGATCGATGAGCTTTGACATCTTCCAACAAGCTGAGTACTTTTAAAGAAGTCAAGATAAGGACTGCTAACAATGATTCGACTGTTGTAAACACAGGTCAAATGACCACCAAATCATTTGGATGACTTCTATATATTGAAAGTTTAATTATATATATAAGTAGACAATTATATTGTTGAAAAACCGAGATTATAAAAATAAGAGAGCAAAAAAAAGGAGATTTATAAATTATGTTTCCGTCCATCATTGCTTGAGACTTGAGTTAACGGAAAAATGTTTAACTGCGAAAAACAAGTTTCTGCTTTTATTAGTTGTTAATTATAGCTTATATGGCAAAGGATTTACCTAGTACATTGATATTATAAAGAAGTTTTTATATTATTGGTACATTCTAATTTATCGTAGTAGGTAATTTGAGCTTATTAATCTCACTTTTTGTGAATAATTACTGGTATCATAAAAAAATGGAAGTCGATGACCAAAGGGAGACACCCTGCTGCATGCTTAACTAACAAGTATTCCTTAGATAAATTCAAGGATAAAAACTGGAGTAGCAACAAAACAAAAGAAAAGGTGAAAAACTTTTTCCGCATTAGCAAATTATAATACGTAATAAGATTCTTATTATTACCGAAATGACAGATTAATGTGTACAATTATCATCTCGAAAAATGCTTCAAGAGTTGGATTCCACTTGACCGTAATCAGAGGCGTACACCGGCATCCAAAAAGTTCAATAAAAATCAATGTATACATACATATATTTTTAAAAAATAGTGATAAATTAATTAATAACGCTACCCTATATACAAAGCAAATTTTGGATATACAAAAATATATCCCCACCTTTACTCTGCCAGAAAAGTTGTGGCTTTGAAAACATCTACAGCTAACTCAACACTCAACAATAGAGTACAATCGAAAGCTGATTTAGATACATGATTCTTTTGTGGCCAACAAAAGACCCCTCGACTTTTGGTCTATGATTCCATATATCCTACTATGTTAACGACGTCCCTTAGATTTGATCTATATTCCGATTCAAGAATCATTTATTAAGCATTACATTTCTGGCATTGGATGTTTCTTATTTCTCGTTTCACGCTCATATTTCTCATTTAACATACTTATGTTTTCCTGAGCTGATGGTCTAATGAAAGCAGTCTTTCTATTCTCACAAGGTAAGGGTAAGGTTTGCGTACACACTACCTGTTGATATTATCGTGTTCGAAAATCAGAAAACCAGAGAAGCAAGCAAACTTTAGTTCATAAACAAATCGTAAAATAATTCCGAACCCACTGAATTCACAGTGTGTCCTTAAAGAATTTAATCCCCTCACTGTTACCCAAAGTTATGGATTAATTCCTCCCAGGATAGAACGGAATAACTATTCTGTGATAGCGGCACTACAAATCACAGAACTTCGGTGAACTCAACAAACGGAGCAAATCACACTTGACACTTATATTTATTTAGAAAATAAATGTGACAGAGCATAAAAGAGAGGAGAAGTTTTTCAGATTTTTTATGTCTTAAAAATGAGGCAAAGCCTCTAAATTTATAGACAAGGAAGGGTGAGATGGAGAGGTGCAACCCAAAAGGTTCCTCTTCCATTTTCCATTCACACCCCTTAATAAAAATGTAACAATCCCCCACATGAATGGGGAATGAACATTTGTGAAATATGCATGCAAATACTGTGTGATTCGCAATTAAGGATTAATCGCATCTGGATAAGTAGGTTTCTCTTTGAACTTTCCGTAGTGAACTTATGTCGGATATACTCAGTCAACCGGTAGATTTGATATATTTGAACCATCGAGCTTTGGTGTATACCTAGACAACCACAAGTCACACAATCAATCATTAACCGTCTTTGGTTCTAACTGTTGTGTTCGTTTCAGCCATGAACACTGTCTGGTTTCATGAGTGCTTAGAGAATGGGCCTTTACTTTCATTATCCTTAAAACGGCTTACACTTCACACTCACATAGGTGATTTCTAAATGTGTAATCCTATAGACACACTATTTGGTCATATCCTGCCAGACTTAGCAAATCATTAAAAAGCTTTATGTTTTATTGACTCATCAAAAAGCCTTAATGTTTTACCTTGATTTCTGAACATTGTCTTCATCACGAGAATGAGTTGAGTTTTTTTTTTACAATGTTGAACCATCATTTATAACTTTGTTTGATCTCTTTGAACCTAGATCTTGGGATCTACAGTCTGCTAGGTAGAGTTACCGCCATGATGACTTGTCCTTGGCCCTATCCCCATTCCCTTCGATGATCTTTCAACTACCTCTCTAGATAGGCCTTTTGCAAGTGGATCCGACACGTTATCTCTTGACTTTACGTAGTCAATCGTGATAACACCACTAGAGAGTAGTTGTCTAACGGTATTGTGTCTCCGTCGAATATGACGAGAGTTTCCGTTATACATAATGCTCTGTGCCCTGCCTATTGCCGCTTGACTATCATAATGTATACATATAAGTGCCAAGGTTTGGGTCAAAATGGAATATCTTTCAAGAAATTCCGGAGCCATTCAGCTTCTTCACCAGCTTAAGGCTATAAACTCAGCATCCACTATAGAGCGATCAATGCACATTTGTTTGGACGATTTCCAAGACATCGCTCCTCCAATGACTGTTTAGAATCAGTTAAACCGGTGATCTAATTTTGCATCAATATACCCCTTATTATCGCGGGATACTTATTGTAGTGCAAAGCATAATTTTGAGTATATTTCAAGACTCGTTTCAGTGTCATGAAAGTTCAATGCGAACTTCCTTATGTCATCGACTAATACGTCTCGACTTTCAATTGCATATCAAATTATTGACTACACTTAATGTAGCAATAGTATATTATTACAAAATAGCTGGAATTATTGGCATCAGTTGTGGCCACAACCTTTTAATATAAAACTCATTTCGCAAACACTCCGCTATTTTCAAGCATTTGTATGATATTTATTCATACGTATATATGATATGCATATTATAGCACTTTCATTCATGAAACAAATCCAACTTGCAATGAATTTTGGTCATGTTCATTTGTTGATTCACCTCATTATAGACCAACATATTAATACGTTCGTTCATGAACGGTCATGTTTATACAAAACATACTAACGCACTTTCATGAAAAGTTGAAACCTTCGAAGTGACATCCTGAGCTTACCAATATAAATTTTCAAGAAAGAAACAACCTTTCGAGAAAGGCAAGTGACCAATTTCTGAATTGGTAGTTTCACTCAACTAGTCTTCACTAAGACTGAACAAATAATGAGTTTACCAACTACCATATTGATTTTCACTATTTTTGAGAATATAGACATCATGTCTAATATTGACTTTTGTCATGTATAATCTAAATGCCCCCACATTTCAAATATCTTATGCCTTTTCTATTATTCGTATGCACATATCATCCACATGACAATATTAATTGGTCAAATTTCGCATGCTATTGTTTGGGTGCTTATTTTAGTCCGTAAAGTGACTTAGCAAGTCAACACACCTTCTTTCTTCTTCAGGAACCACAAACTATTGGTTGTTCCATGTGAATTTCTTCCTCCAAATAACAATTTAAAAAAGGTGTCTTCACATCCATTTGATAGATTTCAAGATCGTATATTGTAGCCAATGCTACTAACATTCATATGTATGCAATACTAGTAACCGACGAGTGTATGTTAAAATAGTCAAGACATTCTCATTGTCTAAACCATTTGGCAAATAATCTTCCAACTATTTTTCAATAGTACCATCAACTTTCATTTTCCTTCTGAAAATCCACTTAGAACCCAAAGGTTTATTTCCTGGAGGAAGATCAACCATTTTCCCAAGTATGATTACTTAATATGGATTCTGTCCCACTATTGACTGCTTCTTTCCGAGGAAGATATAACTACTTCCAAAGTTTGAAGCTCATCTTCTAACAAGAATGGCAGAAAATCTGGTCCAAAGGAAGTAGTTGTCTTTTGACGATGTTTATTACATCTTGGATTCACCTCATTAGATGTACTTTTCTTTGTTTCTTCCCGATGTCGCTTAGATATTTTACTAGACGACTCACATTTCTTTTTATACGGATAAATATTCTCAAAGAATTCAACATTATCTGATTCGATTATCGTATTAATATGAATGTCGGGATTCCTAATTTATGAATCAGAAAACGATATGTCTTACTATTTGTTGCATATCTTATGCAAACGGAATCAACAGTTTTCGATCCAATTTTTATCCTTTTGGGTTTAAGAACTTGCACTTTACCCAAATACCCCCCACACTTGAAAATATTTCAAGTTAGGTTTTCTTCCTTTCCATTTTTTATATAGGAATGGATTGCGTTTTGCAATGGCGAACGCGAATGAGTATTCGGTTAGCTGTAAGCATAGCTCCCCCCACAAGTTTTGGGTAAACCAGAACTTATCAACTAGACGTTCATCGTCTCCTTTGACGTTCTATTCTTTCTTTCCGCAATTCCATTAGATTACAATGACTAAGAGACGGTCATTTGGTGAATAATTTCATATTTCAAACATATTCCTTCAAAATAAGATTCATATTCGATGCCCCTATTACGTTGTTGATCCAACCACAAGAACTGTTATTTGTGTCACGACAAAGTCAGAATTAATAAATGGTGAAGTTTTTAAAGTTCAAACCAATCTGACACATTCAGAATTAATAAATGGTGAAGTTTTAATCTTCAAACCCAGTAATATCTAATACAACTAGATCTAATAAATGGTGAAGTTTTTAATCTTCAAACCGAATAATATGTGACACAATCAAATTTAATAAACGGTGAAGTTTTTAATCCTCAAACCAAATAATAAATTGGAGTAGAAAATCACTAGAATTTTAATCTCCAAAACGAGTATAACTCACTTAGACTTTAATTCTGACAAATGAGTAAAAAGTCATGAAGACTTTAATCTCAACGAACGAGTAAAAAATCACGAAGATTTTGATCTCGAAGCAGGAATAGAAAATCGCAAGGATTTTAATCTCCATAACAGAAGCAGAAAATTATGAGAATTTTAATTCCCTTTCCAAATAGTTTTCCAACTAAACCATTATAACACTTTAAACAATTTGACATCTTTCTCTAATCAAACACATATATGTTCATCTTTACATATATTACATTCATGATCTCAAGAATACTTTCAAGTATCAATGTAAGCCTAACATTGAAAATAATCTTCCACATAATTTATGTATGTTACCAAATTCTATATCAACTATTAATAGTTTTTCATATGGTCAAAGGAATAACAAATTAACCGTAAATACATGTTATTCCTAGTCAATTCATATATTATAAGTATGTATTATGAGATCATAATAATATAATCTACCCAATATTTATAAAATTGAACATCATAAATCACAAGGGTAGACAAATTAAGGAATAATTAGAGAAAATAGAACCCGATTTTATTGCCACCTCTTGATAATAAAGACCGAAGAAGAGGGTCCAACCACTTACGCCGTAATTTCTGTAAGATTTAAATTACCAGAAACTCTTTCGGGTACTTCCTTTCTTTGTCAACTAGCGCAATAAACAACTTTGAGATATATTCATGTTGCTTATATCCATGCCCATGTTACCAATAACTTGGCAGTGGTGGCAAACCACCAGAATAGCGTCTTATTGGTGATTGTGATGTCCTCTTAGCCCCAATCATATAATTAACAAACTTCTGTTCTAAGAGGGATCCAATAAAATTATAGCCATAACCATGTACATATGGTTATGAAAATTAATTATATGTTCTAAGACTTTATATTTCCATAGACATGTGAGTCCTATTTTGAACCCACGGTTAACACAATCTGATGCCACGCAGAGTATATTTCCAATAAGTTCACCATAAAAGGAAGATTCTTCTGAGAATCAAATAACGATGCCGAGAGAGATTGAAATTGTTCTCGCGTTATTTGCCCCACACAGATTCCCACAAAATGATGGCATCACGCACTACAAGAAATTGGACTAATTGTGGCGATATTTAGTGGCGACTTAATTTGTTACAACAAAAGTTATAGTTTTGTGGCGACTTTGAAAGTCGCTGCAGTAGGTAAACTGTTAGTAATGACTTTATTAGGTCGCCTCTGCTATGTACCGCTAAAGAGAGAATTTTTCATTTCCGCTAAGAATAAATGTTAAGCTCCAAAGTATTTGTAGCGACAAATAAAAGGACTTTTGCAGCGACTTGGTCGCCAATATATGTTACTTTAAAATTTGAAAACAAATAAAAGAACGAGCCCTAAAATAATTAAAACAAAAGAGAAGCATAGCCGTATCTCTGTAGAAGAACAAAATCTTAGCTCATATCTCTATTGAGCATTCTCTATTCTCTGTGCAAATGCCTGCAATTTATCCGTGCAAATCACAAAATATGAACCATATGTTAGAGATCCAAAAGCCCTATCAGAAATTGTGACTCTATCAGATATGTTAGAGACCCAAAAGCTCCAATCACAAATCTTCTTCGGTGGTACATGTAGTTTTCTCAAATCACTGATTTCACATTTGTATACTTAGATTCCACCTCCAATTTCTCTGATCCATTTAAAAATCTACAGGAGCAATGTCTTGTTTAAAGCCCTTATCGACGGTGAAGAGTTAGCGGAATTTTCGATATCTTTGTAATCTGAAACTTCCTCTTTTGATATCTTATACCTTTTGGTGTTGTTATCATGACCGCATGTTGGGTAAAAAAGATTAACCCATGTTTGGCTTGGTGGTTTGGGGATATGGATTTTGGGTCCTATTTTCCCACTAAAAGTCATGACTAGAGATGATTTTGCTGTTATATTGTCTGGTGAACATATTTTTCTCTTAATTCATGTTGTTTTTTTAGCCTTATGCAACTCAAAGGTCCTGTCCTTAGGAATCATTTTGTGGTTTGGATAGTTTTGGTATCTTGTATTGTTGGTCTTATTTGAGTTCAATTTCCTATAATTTTGATCTTGTTTGAGTTCTATTTTCATATCATCTGTAAGCTTTTTTCTTATAGCTAATAGAGATGTAGAATTTAGTTACTTTTAAAACAGTTCGGGGATTCGAATGCTATAAAAAATCTTAACATTTATATTGGTGGTGAATGCCTTATTTATGTTTTATCCTTTCCATTTGGAAATCATTTAGTTATATTGGAGAACTGATATGGTTCTTTAATGTGTTTAGATGTAATGAAAAACCAAAGTACCATCCATCCATGCGTAGATTTTGACCTCAACTTTAGATTGCTTGCCTCTGACAACAATCATTTCCATTGTGATGACTTTCACTCTTATTGAAAACACGAAGTAACGGAGGACAAGTCTTCTCATGATCGACTGGATTGAGGCAGGGAGCAAATCTAGTGGGAGGTGGACCAAGTGGGCTTCCTGGTGGAGGAGGAGGTAACAGTCTTCCCCTTCTCTGAACATCCACCATCGCTACTCACGTCTCTTCTTACCAGAGCATACTAATGCTTCCAATCTTGTCATCTTCTGATTGTTTCGATTGACGTCTTAAAGTTATTTTTCTAATAGTTTTTTGTTTCTGCTTTGAAATCATCTCAGTTATGATTCAAGTTGTATAATTTGATTTCATTCTGTGCATGTGTTTATTTTGGTCATTAAATGATTCTGTCAGGTAAACACTTGTATTGATATTTTTATTTTGAAGAGGATATGGATGTTTTGAGATGGTTGTCTGGTAGGGAGATCAGTAGTTTGTTTTACGCATAGTCCAATGTGACAGCTTACTTGTTTGTTTTAGCAACTTTATTGCCTTTTTCTTTGTCAACTTTGGATCTGATCGAAGGTTGGGAAGATTAGTCTATATCACTTTTGTCGTTGCGTTTATCTGCATTTTCAACATATTAAGGTAAAAAAAAAATTATTTGCTTGCTCCTAGCCTCTGCATACCATAGTGCTACGATACCTATGCAATTGATCTGGGTAAATTTGGGTGCAGATGGATAAAATAAACTTGTTAGCTCATTGCTTTCACTTTAAGAGAACTCTTGTAAGAATTGTTGGCTACCCCATTTGTGCACAATACTGTCTTAAGAAAATTCAGTGCTCTTTTTTGTTGTTTTATTTTTAGTTATGTTGTTTGGGGCGTTCATCAAATCAATTCCTTTATTTGGTTTGCTACACTTTGACATGTTATTGCATTTTTGAAATGCTAAATTGATGATGAAGTTTAAAAGAGTTCTCATTGAACCCCTGGATTACGTGTGCCATGCGATAACAAAAGATTTACTAATATATATTTGGGAGTCTTGAAACTTTCTTTATATTTATCTTGAACAGTTGGGTGATATTGTGTTTAGTGTTGCTAAGATTTATCTTTGAATGTGCTGAAACTATTGTCATTGATTTATAGCCTTATGTGCTTTATGTCACCCCTTTTTCTATTAAGCATTAAATTATGGGAATTCTCAAAGTGATCATACATTTTTCCTTAATAACAGGGACAAGATTCTTAAACAATGATGTCCACCAAGGAAGAGATTGAAGGCGTGCACCGATTTTTTTTTGTTTTTTGTCATATGTATATACTTACAAAGACAATGAAGTATTGTGTAGTATGTAGTTGATTTTTTTAGTAATGGAAGCATTTATAATATTCGGCTTGAAGACTACTTTCGGTGTTTGTTAAATATATTTGGATGCTCTTATTACCTAGATATAATTCTGGTAATTCATTAGTATAATTAGTAAAAATATTGCTGCTGCTTAATAATTTTTAAAATATTTAAATCTGTTGAATAGGTTTTAGGAGCGACTAAACCTTGCTATAAAATAATTAGTATTTGTGGCGATCAATATTGCTACTAAACCTTATGTTATTGTGGCGACCACAGCTGCCACTGAACATATAATAACTTTTGTGGCGACTACAATCGCTACTAAAAGTTGTTCATCAGTGGCAACCTACCTCAAACCTATTTTATGGTTGGGTATTTATTTCACTTGTTGTGGCGAGTTAAGTCGCTATAAATGTATATTTTTGTGGCGACTTTAGAAGTCGTCACAAATAACATTCAGTTACAGTAGTACATGATGCGACTAGAAAGTCGCCACTAAAGGGTTGTAGCAGCGATTTTTCATGCTTAATGTCGCCACTAAAAATCTGATTTCTTGTAGTGACGTATTGGGGTTTCACGTAGCCACTAAAGTAATTCACATGGAAGGAAATCTTTCAGAGAAAATTCCAAACAAGATGCAATTTTACTTCAACAAAAGAATATTCTGATATATATGAATCAAGCAGCCTATAATCATCCTGACCGGCAGAGTAACGATCAGAATTCCCTTCTGAATTAATCTATTTATGAACCATCCGAAATTAATTCGATTAATTCCTTAAAATTGTTGGTGTTACTGTGTTCGAAAATCAGAAAACCAGAGAAGCAAGTAAATGTTAGTTCATAAACAAATCGCAAATAATTTCGAGCCCACTGAATTCACAGTGTGTCCTTAAGGAATTTAATCCCCTCACTGTTGCCCAAGGTTATGGATTAATTCCTTCCAGGATAGAACGGAATAACTATTCTGTGATAGCACCACTACAAATTATAGAACTTCAGCGAACTCAACAAACGGAGCAAATCACACTTGACACTTATATATATTTGGAAAATAATGCAACAAAGTAGAAAAGAGGGGATAAGTTTTTCAGATTTTTCATGTCTTAAAAATGAGGCAAAGCCTCTAAATTTATAGACAAAGAAGGGTGAGATGGAGAAGTGCAATCCAAAAGGTGTCTCTTCTATTTTTTATTTGTACCCCTTAATAAAAATATAACACTACCCTCTCCAACCTTACGGTGTGGGATAAGACTAGTATGTTGTTGTTATTTTGAAAAACTTTGTATGTTAGAAGCAATTTCTTGTACCAATATTTTTCTCTAATGACCAGTCTTTCATTCGTAGGATGTTATATCTAATTTTGCACAAGATTGGGACAAAAAATATGTCTAGGGTGCTTGTTGTAGTTTTTTTTCTCTAGTAGGCAATGAATTTAGTAGTATCTCTTTAATTAGAGGTGTCTCTCGAAAAAACAAAAGTATCCCGTATGAATGTTAATTGAGCCACGCAACTCCTGCAGACAATTGAACATTCATCAAGTAATTAATAATATTACCTAATTCACGGGGAAAAAACAAAGGTATGTCTATTAAAGAAAATATTTATAAAATTTATCTAGGACATAAGCACAGACAAGACCGCATAGCGCAGTGGATTAGCGCGTTTGACTTCGGATCAAAAGGTCGTGGGTTCGACTCCCACTGTGGTCGGTGTTTTCTTGTGTTTTGTCTTGCAATTAGTAAGCTATTCACTATAGTAAGACAAGTTTTGCTGTTTCCTCATTTTCACAGAACTGTGTTGTTTGAATGTTAAAATATCATATTTAAGTTTAATTGTTTTCATGGCTTTTTACCGGTGTAAGAAAGTTAGATCTCTTAAATGTAAAAGATAGATTTCTTATGTGTAAAACTAAAAACAAGTTTATAATGACCCACAAAACCATTTGACCACTTACAAAAAATTACAACATCTTCTTATATTACATAAAAAATGATAATTGAGCAACTTAAGGCATCCAAAATAATTCTAGCACAGAAAGCTGCATATCTGCCAAAGCACTCTTCGTCGTTGCATTATCCATTTGCATACTACCTATTACCAGGGAGTTCAAATCTTTGTTATACGTGAAAAGAGGAAGAGAAATGTGATCAAACTTTGCAGATATAAATGGAATAAAAGTAAAATTAACATACTTATGTTCCGCGAGTATGCTTTGAGAAAAACAAAATCTATATATTTGTTTCCCAATTAAAGAGTCAGAAAAAATAGCACCTAGACTTTCTTTGCAGCTAACAAAAACCTATTAGTACCCTGTTTGGCCACCTTACTTAAATCAGCTTATTTTGAGAAATACTTTTCAAAAAAATGCTTTTAGTAATAAACAGTTTGTGTATTTTTTTCAAAATTGCTTATAAGAATAGTGTTTTTGGAGAAAAACTACTTCCTGCTTCTGCTTCTCACCACAGGTTTTTTCTTTCCTCCTAAAAGCTTGGCCAAACACCTCAATATATTTAGCATGTATATGATAAGAGAAGAAGACTCTCAACTTCCCCTTGGAATGTTGCAAGACAAGTATTAGTAGCTCCATATTGGAGCAACTGATAGTGCAAACTCCAATACTTGATGAAAAGTGCAGAAAAAGAAGAAGAGCTGGATCATGCATAGAAGTTCTGTATATCTAATAAGAGAGAAAAAGAAGGCAAACAAAATAACAAAACTCCAACTTCATGATAGTAGTAATACAAAATATAACATCGCAAAATGGCAAAAATTATGATCCTCAGCTTTGCTCTGCAACTGCTAACATCACAAACTATCTAAGTTGGATCAATTTAAACCTTAATGGCATACTTTCTAATTGGAAAGTACATCTCTTTCTTCTTCTCCCTTTCAGTCTTCAAAGATGCCTGCATATTGAACCATGATTAAGTTATTAACATGAAGCAAAGAAGCAAGAGTCTGCGCAGCGAAGAAGAGGTGTTTAAACAAGAGAATCTATTTCTGTGAATTTAAAATAAATGCTCTCAAGTCTCAACATAACAAGTAATCCACTATATAGCAGCTTCAATATTACCATTTAGATAAAGGCTATCAGGTCAGTTCTTGGGCAAAAACATTTTAAAACTTCAACGAAATGATCATGCTACGACCATCCAGGTTTAAGCTTATAGTGGCAGCGACAGCACACTTTATTCAAAACAAACATGGTGGTTGAAATTCAAACCTTGAAGTTCGACAAAATATTAATCGTAACATTCCACTAGAATGAAATATTGTAACAATCAGGAGAATACGCATTTCTGAGCAAATCTAATGCAATTTTATTAACTTCCTCACAAAAAAAAAAAAAGCAAAATGAGCAAGCCGCATCTAGAGCACTTTTGTGGGTGTGATGATGATTGGTGTAAACACTACGCTGAGCATTTTCAGAGAGAGGTCGGAAAACCTGCTGCTAGGTCTATTCCTCTTCTTATATTTGTATGCTATAGGGAAAAAAGAGGTCTCTATCTCCCCTTATATTTTCTATTCCCTTAATCCAAAGAAACAACAGAGTTTACAAAGGAAAATGATCAAAGAAATGTGAACATTAAGGAAGCCAAGTTGGGAGGAAGCGATGGATGATATTCAAACAATCTCTTCACATATTATTTAAGAATGGTAGTATCCAAGGTGGCCCTTGATTATTCCACTAGACACCTGGTAACTTCCACCGGCACAAACACCAGGTAACTCTGCTTAGGCAAATGAAATGAATTACCTATGTTTTTTGGTCTCTACTGGGAGGTGCTATACAGATAATCAGTAACTATTAAGGGCAACAAGACGAATGTTATTTTTCCCCATTTATGAGATCCACTGTACAACTCGTGAAACACAAATGGCACAAAAGAATCCTAAGAAGATGAAGATGTCTAATAACATTAAACATTTTGATGCATCAAAGAAAATCACATTTCATTTCAAGCCTGACAGTGAAATCCTAACGACCTTTAAATATATCTATGAACAACATGGAATTAAATTATCCCTTTCATCAACGATTCGAATGACCAACGAGTGGAACATGTATTACTCCACCAAACAAAAAGCATTAGCTTTAGACCAAAATCATTAAAAGAACAGAACAGCATAGTGATAAAAACGAGAAAATTAAAATACCTGATGTTTGGTAAGACGTTTACGAATGGCCCTAGTCTTCTTGGGACGGAGGTCAAGCGGCAAGTACTTCTTGTTCTTGTAAGCTTCTCTCAGTGCTGTCTTCTGCTTCTGTGATATCACAGTCAATACTTGTGCTATTGATAACCTCACCACCTTACTGCATCAAACCACATTTCATTTCAGACCATTACCCTCTCCATCATACAACAACAACAACAACAACAACAAAACCCGTATATTCCCACAAGTGGGGTCGAGAGAGGGTAGTGTGTACGCACACCTTAACTAAGCTAGTGAAAAAACAAATAAAAAATCCGCACTTTAAAGTAACTATTTATATATTTCCTACATCCCATTTTATGTAATATTTTGACCAGCCACATAGCTATAAAAAAAGATATTTGAAACATGTAGTCTAAAGCAAGCCAAAGCCATAGATATTTTGCATGACTTCTGCTGCTGTGATACTGCATTAACAACCCACATTTCATTTCAGAATATTAATCTCTCCATCGTAAAAGACCCGCAATTTACAGTAAATATTTATACATACTTAAAAAATAAAGACTTTAGAAACTTCTCGTCTAAAACAAGATAAGATATTTGTGTGACATCTGCTTCACTGATACTATATTAACCCACATTTCATTTCTGAACATTAATTTCTAAATATATTAATTTTATTTGGACAATAAGAAAATTAAAAGGGGTAGAAAAGTTTACATTTTGGAGAGTTTGTTAGGGGCACCTCCAGTGACTTTAGCAACACGGAGAAGAGCAAGTTCTGCTTTCAGATCCTTTAACTGAGCCAAAAGATCAGTCTTTGATTTTCCCCTCAGCTCATGAACTTTGATTCTTGCTAATACAACCAAAACAAATACTCAATAAAATCGTAAATAACATAAGAAGTTTAACAAATGAATTATGGTTTCACTTACCCATTTCGTCTCTCTCTCTCTCTCTCTCTCTCTCTCTCTCTCTCTCTCTCTCTCTCTCTCTGTGAAGCAATAAACGGCGATGTTAATTGTGAAACCTCAGAAACCCTAATAATTGGCAGCTGATAGGAGAACAGGAGGCTGCTGATCTCGCATGGGCCAAGAAAAGTATGGGCCTGTAAAGTATTTTGGCCCAATATGCTATAAATTTAGGATGATACAGTTACCCACAAAAACAAAACTATTTACCCTTGTCTACTCATTTATTTTCTTACCCATCAAACTAATAACATCTCCTACCCATACTAGATTTTGTTGGGAAGTTTCTCTTTTTTCTCTAATTCTTTTCTATTTTTATGTTTCTTTTCTCTTTTTTTTCCTTTTTTTCTTTCTTTTCTCCTTTTTTTTCTCGTTTTCTTCTTATTTTTTTCTTTTTTCCTTTTCTAATTTCATTTAGCTTCTTTTTTTATATTTTTTTTCTCTTCATAATCCAATTTCATTTATTATTTTCATTATTTTTTTTTATACAAGAAGAAAATATAATTGATATAGTAAATATTTGTTCACCTTTTTTAATATAACTAGTATAATATACCTTTTATTTATTTTTTCTTTCTCATTTTTTAAATTCAATTATTAAACTGAAATAATATCAGTTGTCACTTGATCTAATTCACTGAATATCACACTGATTACTGTTGAGCATCATAAATTACATAATCAGATTCTAAGAATCAACACGTGATTGCCATGCAAAATTTGATCTCCTTCCCTTTTCATATCATTACACACTCTACCGTTAGCAGTAGTATAACCAGTTATAGAGCAAGAAAATATAATCTACAGCAACCAAATCTCCATATATACTAGTTAAAGTAAAAATAATAATAAAATATTAAAAAATACAATAAAAGTATAAGTAGCAAAAAAGACTTCTAGTACCATGTGATACCAATATGGTATATATGTATACCAACAAAGCATATGATTTCTCTAGAATATTGCTATAACTATCTGCGACTATACTATTGTACCAAAACATTAAAGGCGCAATAAAAGTTTGAGAAAATTACATGCTCGTATTGCAAGCTAAATATTCGCAAAACAACTTGCTCATTCTGTATACTAACATGGGTATATAGTTGTATGAGGTCGTTTCAACAATTGCATATAACTATAAAAACTATTATATAATACACATAATTTATGTCCACCGGCACACAAGAATTCCAGCACTGCAAATCATGTTCATGTAAATAATTTCATAATAGAATTCACTTAAAATGCATCTAAAACAACTAAAACAATGTTCAAACTACCATATGATACCAACATGGTATACAGTTTTGCTGGTTAATTCCCGGTAACTATATGGCTATACTACTATTACATAACGCACATGCATAAAGAGAAAAACAAAAAAATAGTGTACCACATATTAATATAGTAAAGTATTTTAAGATATTGTATTATATTACTATTATTAAAAGAAAATCAAATATTGTACCAATTAAATACAGCTATACAACCAAAAAATGATTCAACTAGCATATGATACCAATATAGTATATAGCTATACTAATAGGTATATAGTTGGAATGAATTGTATACCAAAATAGTATATTTGTATACTATTTGGGTATACAATACAAATTCGTCTTCTTCTCTCGTTCAACTATATTTCAACTCAAAAATTTCTAAAATCTACTACAAAATCTCTACCAAATTGACTAAAACTTTAGCTACAACCTTCAATCAACTTTCCAAACAAACTCATGCAGGATCAGATCAAAACAATTAAAAACTCAAACAGACCAAGTTATGAGTTTCAAGCTTCAAGGTCATTCAATGGTGGATTTAAATTTTTATACAATAAATCTCCAAAAACCAGAATCAAAGGTACAATCTACACATCAAAGAACAACAACTAACGAATTTCAATAGTAAAACACTATAAAAAACTCATTCATATGGAGTTTCAATTTTTTTTCTAGATTTGAAATTACATCCATTTCAAGATATTATAAGGGAAATGGAAGAACAATTTTGTAAGAACAAATTACAACTAAGTCAAGAAGTAGCAAATAAAAAAATAATTCAAGGATCTGGAGTTGCTAAAATTAAGACCAAGCCTTCTTTAATCTTTTTCACACAAATTTCTCTGCTTCTATAAAGTCATCAACTACCTACTAGGGGTAACCTGAAGTTGTGCCCTCGTCAAATTCTCAGTGTTGAAAGAAAAGCTATTTTAATAGAATAAATGAATAACCGGGTAAATAGTTTGGATCGTATGGGTAGGAGTAGTAAATAGTTTGGGATGGGCATTAAAGAATAAATTGTTTGAAATTAATGGGTACAAAGTGAGATTTTCTCATAAATTTATTGGGCTTTGATTCTATGGAGCTTGAGGAGTCCATTATGGCTCTTTATCTTATGTGACTTGGTGAAAAGTCTTTTTAGACCTCATTTGAAATGTGGGAATGGGACACAAAATCTAACATAATACTCCCTAAAATTTATATTGTTGACCTATGTCACCGCATAGTTTTGAAGATTGACAAATAGCTGACCAGTTGAACCAGGTCCATCAGAGCACACATCTTGAACTTCTCCAGATGGCACATGAACCGTATATGCATAGGAGATATTTGTAAATGTGCAATATCAATGAACCAAGAGATTGTCTCCTAATGCGAAAAGGTTGCAAACTGATGAGAAGATTGAAGTCGAATTCAGCAAGGAAAGTAACAAAAGAAAGGAAGTTGAGTTTGATATGAATTTGTTCACCCAGGTAGAGTTGGACTAGAATTGGAAGACAAACTCAACAACTGACTCTATAAATACTCGATGTATTTCTGCTGGAATTCTGAATGCACAAAAGTTGAAGTGAATCAAAATCTGAAAGAAAAGTTCTCGGAGTTATTTTGCTAGCAGAATCATTGTGCGATTCAAAGGCTACAGTTCAACTAGAAGAACCAGTTCCATCTGATTAATTATTGAGTCTAGTTGATTGTAGTAGGAGTTTTAATATTGTATCTTTTCAGCTTTCATAGAAGCAATTGTAATAGGTATGCATTGTTCAAGTTAGAGTTAACTTGAAGCTTGCAGAAATTAGATGGGGGCTAGTTACTACAAAGAGATTAAAGTTAGTCCTAGGATTACAAAAGAATTTATTTTGTAAGTCCGTTTGGCTCAGAGTTTGTAGTGAAGTGTTTGAGCAAATCCTACTAAGGAGTAGGTCGTGGTTTTTTCACCTTTTGAGCCAGGTGTTTTCCACGTTAAAATCTCTGTGTTTTTACTTTACTTCTTTTAATATTCCGCAACAGTAGAAGTAAGTACATCAAGAAGAACCGGGTTCTTCCAGTTAGACAGACTCGAAAAATTGGGTACCTCACAATTAACTTAGATAATTGTGTGGTATTGACGTTTAAAACATCATTTGGTATCAGAGCAGGTTATCCTTGAAAGGGTAACACCTTGGAAAAGATCAAGATGAGTGCACCACCTGAAAATTGGGAAGGTCAATCAACTGCAAGGCCACCACCCTTCAATGGCCAGTATTACTCTTGGTGGAAAAACAGGATGAAGGACCACCTGATTGGAGAAGACTATGAATTCTGGGACATAGTCACTGATGGTCCTCTAGCTACCATGATGAAGACTGTTGAAGGTATATATATACCAAAGACTAGAGCTGATTGCACTGCTGACGATCTGAAGAAATGGGAGAAGAATACAAAGGCCAAAAAATGGCTAGTGTGTGGACTAGGTCCAGACGAGTACATCAGAATCCAAATTTGCACCACTGCCAAAGAGATCTGGAATACTTTGCAAGTAGACCATGAAGGAACACATTAGGTAAAAAGGTCAAGAGGTACTCTACTATACTCTCAGTATGAAAACTTCACTATGAAAGAAGGAGAGACTATCCAAGAGATGTACACAAGGTTCACAACCTTGACTAATGAACTGAAGTCTCTTGGAAGACTCATTCTTGAAGAGGACAGGGTTGAGAAGATCCTAACAAGGGTCTTGCCTATTTCCTGGGAAAGCAAAATCACCGCTATCCAAGAATCCAAAAATATAGCAACCCTGAGATTAGATGAGCTGATTGGAAACCTCAATGCCTGAGAACTGAGAAGGCAGACAATGAAGATGGATGGTCCAAAGAAGGAGAGGAGTCTAGCATTAAGAATCACTGAGGGAGCATATCTGGAGGATGATGAGATGGCCATGATCACCAAAGAATTCAGAAACTTTCTCATGAGGAAAAAGGGCATCTCTAAAGGAGGAAACTACAACAAAGCAAAAGCTCCAAAAAGACCAACCAACAGGGGATGCTATAAATGTGGTAAGACTGACCATCTCATCAAAAACTGTCCTCAGTTGGAAGTAAAATGGAAAAAAGAGAGATATGAAAGAAGGAACAGGAAGAAGGAACATGTCCAACCCAAGAAAACCACAACAAAGGCTATGGTTGCTGCTTGGGGGGAAAGTTCAGATGAGGAATTAGAAGATGGGGAGACTGAAGATCAGGCGCTCATGGCAATTGGAGAATCTAATGAGGAATCACATGAAGAACCAGAGGTAAGTATCTCCCATATTAAAAACAAAGTAAAGTTCCTATCTAAGGAAAAACTCTCTGAGTTGCTACTTGATTTCATAGATGATTCTGAGGAAACAACCAAAGAGAAGGATCAACTATCTAAAGAATGTGCAATGCTAAAAGCAAAGTGCATGAACCTGGAAATCAGAGTCAGTGAATTTGAAAAGAAAAACACTGACTTGTTGAACCAGGTTCATCCACTTGAAACTGAGATTCTAGAACTAAAATCTGAAAACTTAAAGCTAAAGCTAGGATCCAGTAAAAAGGTTGTTGATTATTCTCATATCATGTTAGAAGAAAACGTGGGAAAACTAAAAGATAAGATGTATGCCAAGGATGAACAGATAAGAACTCTTAATGAAGAACTTGGCAAAGTCAAACATGAATTAGATCGAACTTGTAAATGGAATAAATCCTCTGATGCCCTGATATGGCTTCAAGAGAATCATAGTAGCAACAGGAGAGGGATTGGCTTTGGAAGCCAATTGACCAAGTGGGATCCCAAAATCAAGTATCTCACTCTCCCTAAGAATAAAATTTTCACCCATTGTGGTAAGACTGGACACTACAAATATGAGTGTACTGCAAAAGAGCAGGCCAGTCGAAGAAATGAGAGGTTTGTAAAAAGGAAAAACTGGCTACCAAATTGGGCTAGGAAAATTTGATTCATCCATTCTCTCATAGAAAAGGACCCAAACTAGTTTGGGTTCTTAAGACTAACCCCTGATTCTTTTGTAGGTTCAAGTGAGAGGAGGCAGTCAAATTTGGTATTTGGATAGTAGCTGCTCAAAGCATATGACTGGGAGCATGGAACAGTTCCTTTCACTTGAAAGTCTCACAAGAGGAAATGTCTCCTTTGGAAACAGAAAGAAAAGTGAAATCATTGTGGTTGGTAAGGTAGGTAAGGATGACACACGATCCATTGAACATGTGTATCTAATAGATGGCTTGAAATATAGCCTGATCAGTGTATCAAAACTGTGTGACAGAGGTAACCTGGTTTCTTTTACTTCCACAAAATATTTTGTGATTAACCTTCTTACTGACAAGATTGTTTTGCAGGGAAAAAGAATGAATAATATCTATGTCATAGACTGGTCCACACTTTCTGAAAATGAACTCACTTGCCTAAGTGTGTTGGACAGTGACCCCTTCCTTTGGCACAAACGACTTGGTCATGCGAGTCTAACTCAGCTTACCAAACTAGTCTCTAAGGACTTAGTGGTAGGACTTCCTAACATTAAGTTCAAGGAGAACAAAGTTTGTGAGGCATGTGCCAGGGGGAAGTAGGTAAGGTCCTCTTTCAAAAGTAAGTAAATAGTCAGTACCACTAGGACGTTGGAACTGGTTCATATTGATCTAAGTGGTCCTATAAGAACTCTGAGTAAAGGTGGCAAGAGATATGTGATGGTGCTAGTTGATGATTATTCAAGGTTCACTTGGACCTTATTCCTGGCATCTCAGGATGAAGAATTTGATATGTTCACCTCATTTGTCAAGAAAACTCAAAATCAATTAGGATATCAACTAGCATCAATAAGATCTGACCATGGTACTGAATTTGAGAATGCTAAGTTTGCTGAGTTCTGTGATGAACATGGTGTCAATCATAACTTTTCTGCTCCTAGAACCCCACAGCAAAATGGGGTTGTTGAAAGGAAAAACAGAACTCTTGAAGACATGGCAAGAACCATGCTTCTATCTAGCAAACTACCTCACAGCTTCTGGGCTGAAGCAATAAACACTGCTTGTTACATAATCAATAGATGCATGACCAGACCTCTGGTAGAGAAAACTCCCTATGAATTACTTAAAGGGAGAAAGCCCAACATATCCCACTTTAAGGCTTTTGAATGCAAGTGTTTTGTGGATAATAATGGCAAAGATTCCCTAGGAAAATTTGACCCTAGAAATGATGAGGGAGTATTCTTGGGATATTCATCACATGGCAAAGCTTATAAGTGTATAATAAAATAACTATGTGTGTAGAAGAAAGTATACATGTTGTCTTTGATGAAACTAACATTCTTGCTGAGAGACAAGAAACTGAAGATGAGGAGCTTGGACTGGTAAGAAGCAGTGATCACATTGAATCAAGCATGGAAGGTGGAACAGGTGATGGATCAGGTTCAACTACCCCAAACATCATGATAGGGGGAATTCAACATATGCAACCTGGCGCTGATCCTGCTCCACAACAACAAGACACCATGGAATCGTCTAGGAATGAACAACTGGTACTTAAACCACAAAAATATCAGAGTTCTCACCCTCTTGAGAACATCATAACAGATTTGGCATCCGAAATCAAAACAAGATCATCCTTGAAAAATTTGTGTGCGTTTTATGCCTTTCTATCCATGATCGAACCAAAGAATATTGGGGAAGCCCTACAAGATGCCGATTGGGTAAATTCCATGCAAGAAGAGCTGAATCAGTTTGAAAGAAGTCAAGTATGGCACTTAGTATCCAGTCCACTAGACAGATCAGTGATTGGCACCAAGTGGGTCTTCAGGAACAAGCTCGATGAGGATGGAACTGTTACAAGGAATAAGTCAAGATTAGTTGTTCAAGGGTATAGTCAAGAAGAAGAAATTGACTATGATGAGATCTTTTCCCCTGTGGCAACACTGGAGGCAATCAGACTTCTTATAGCATTTGCTGCACACATGGAATTCACTCTTCATCAGATGGATGTTAAGAGTGTCTTTCTCAATGGCTATCTGAAGGAAAATGTATTTATCAAGCAGCCTCCAGGTTTTTGAAAGCAAGGAGTCACCTAACCACGTATACAAACTCGACAAGGCTCTATATGGTCTCAAATAATCACCAAGAGTATGGTACGAACGATTATCAAAATTCCTGCTAGAACATGGGTACAAACGAGGCAAAATTGACTGTACCTTGTTCTTAAGGGAAAAGTGTAAGGATCTCCTGGTTGTGAAAATATATGTGGATAATATTATATTTGGGGCGACTTCTGAAAAATTGAGCAAGGAATTTGCTATGCTAATGGGAAGTGAGTTTGATATGAGTATGATGGGTGAGCTAAACGTTTTCCTAGGCTTGCAAATTAAGTAAGACCCAAATGGTACAATGATTCACCAACAAAAGTATGTGAAAGAATTACTCAAGAATTTTAAAATGGAAGACTCAAAAGAAATAGACACTCCCATAGCCACAACTACAAAATTGGATATGGATGAACCTGGTTCATCTGTTGACCAGAAGCTATACAGAGGGATGATTGGGTCTCTATTATATCTCACTGCCAGCAGACCTAATATTGTGTTCAGTGTGGGATTGTGTGCTAGGTTTCAGGCAAATCCAAAGGAGTCCCACCTCAGTGCAGTGAAACGAATTTTGAGATATCTGAAAGGCACCACTGATTTGTGTCTTTGGTATCCTAAAGGTAGTAATTTCGACCTTGTAAGATATGTTGATGTTGATTATGCAGGTTTCCTGGTTGACAGGAAAAGTACTTCAGGCATGGCTCACTTTTTGGGCTCCTGCCTTGTCTCTTGGGCCACCAAGAAACAAAATTCAGTATCATTGTCTACTGCTGAGGCTGAATATGTGGATGCAGCCTCATGTTGTGCCCAATTGCTATGGATCAAGCAACAACTCATGGATTCTGGTATTGATGTGGGATGCATTCCTATTTTCTGTGATAACACTAGTGCTATTAGTATGACGAAAAACCCAGTTCATCACAAGAGGACTAAGCACATAGATGTTAGGCACCATTTCCTAAGGGATAACTATGAAAAGGGAATGATCTCAATTGAATTTTGTGCTACTGATCATCAAATTGCTGGTATATTCATTAAAGCACTTAGAAGGGAGCATTTTGAGAGAAACAGGCTGGAATTGGGGATGATTAAGATCACCTGATTGGAAAAAAAATCAAAAAAAAATTAGAAAATGAAAAAAAAAAATTGGCTAGAAAATTTTAATTAGGTACTTAATCAGATTAATAATTGCTCAACATCATGTCTTTATTTCCATACTCTTTTGCCATGTATTAATATGATTCCCTGGATACTAATGATGTTTATCTAACTTTGTAAATTGAGGTAATTTAAGGATTTCTAATAGGAGAACCTGGTTCATCCATGCTGATTCATCTGGCTGACGAGGTACGTACTCTTCTCCATATATTAATTCAATTACAGTCATACATGAGCAGAATTCT
>MDKI01080387.1:0-23879 GCA_005239505.1 Nicotiana paniculata
TAAAATAACCCCATTTCGAATAATGTCACTTTAAGTGGAAAAACTCCCGTACCCCCTTTGGGGGCGTACAAACAGGAGGTGTGACAGGTTGTGTTTTGATGGAGGAAGGTAGGGTGATTTCCTACTCCTCACGCCAGTTGAAGACCCATGAGAAGAATTATCCGGTACATGATCTTGAGTTAGCAGCCATTGTTCACGCCTTGGAGATTTGGCGTCATTATTTGTATGGGGTTCATTATGAGATTTATACTGATCACCGGAGTCTGCAGCATCTGTTCAAGCAGAAGAATCTTAATTTGCGTCAATGGATATGGTTGGAGCTTCTCAAGGACTAAGACATAACTATTCTATACCATCCGGGGAAGGACAATGTGGTGACCGATGCGTTGAGTCACCAGGCAAAGAGTTTGGGGAGTTTAGCATATCTTCCAGCAGCACAGAGACCGCTGGCATTGGATGTTCAGGCCTTAGGGGGCCATCTTGTTGTCGCGCCCCCTCTTTCCTCGCGGAGATCGGGTTTATGACATTCGGTTAGGACAACTCTTTCCTTTTAAGAAAGGGGTTTGTGTTTTTTGAGAGTCGCCACCTAACAATTTTTAAAGGTGCGTTAGGACACCAAAGGGGTTCATTTACAACTACGTTGTTAACCAGAGATAGGGTAAGAGCTTGAAATTATCCTAAGGGAAAGGTGTTAGGCACCCCTCAGGATCCACAAGTGTGGTTCCCGGCCAAACATCTTTTGTGAATTTGAGCAAGTAGCAAATAGGCAATTAATATTTAAACAAGTAAAGAGTTTTGAAAGACTCATAGTCTAAGCACACATGTGTTACAAAAAGTTTTTAAAATACTTAACATTTGAGCAAGGTTTTTGAAAGAGTTATGATCTAAACATGCATATAAAGGATACGGGGAGTCCTAGGTTGTTTATCGTATGGATCACATCAGTACAATACCCGGTAATCACTCCTCAAAGAGGGGCTACACGTGGTATTGGCGCACCGGTAATCATATCCATATTCTACCCTTTCCCACCCCGTGAAAGTAACTAAATCGAGTGTTGGTCTCGACCTCTATTTCATGATGTTACCCGTCCCTTCCTATTAGTCCCGGAGGAAATTAGGACTCCTATCCTAAAGGGAGGTGCTAGGCAGACCCTCAGGTTTAAAAGGTAAAAGTTCTAGGGCGACAGATAACAAAACAAGTAGGAATGCGGATAAAGGGAAAGCTTGGAAAGAAAATAAAGGCTCAAGTATTCCTCCACACATAGTACACATAAACAACATGACTCACACACAGTTAAGGTCCAGATTCATGTTCAGATCCTAAGCATGGTATCTAAGTGATAACACAAAGACAGATTTATTGCATAACTTAGAGAGGAAGTCTTAATCAGGCTTGCCTACTGGTTTTAAACGTGCTGACAGTTGAACACTACTCACAAAGGACAGTTTTAGTTTAACTCCTTTATGGCTGATTACCTAAGACTTGCCTAGGCGTGTAGCAGTTGTGATAATTTCAGGTTGCTATACCTAATAACATGCAGTTCTAAGTGTTGCAAATATTCAGAGACTAATTACCAGTTTGTTAGAACACGAGGACTGTTTTATACATCTTTATTTAGACTAAGTGTAGTTAAATAAGTACGATACTATAACATGATGTCTAATGCAGAATGATGCATATGCAGTTGCTAAAACAGGATCTCTAAATGCACATGGAATCACAACATTATGCACAGTTTCAGGAATAACACAGGTGACAGATTTTAATGGTTGTTTACCTAGAACATGATCTCTACGTGTAGAGCATGATGAGACATGATTGCAGTTTTTGTTACCATTATTGATCCTATGAGCAGGATTTCTAAGAGAAGGCAAGGAGTGATGACATGATGAAAGAAAAGTAGATGTATGAACGAAAGTGACATGGTATCTAAATGCATGGAATACTTAATTTCTAGACATGGTTACTAGTGCGCAAAAAATAAACTTAGAAAAACATGATATCAACCCATACTTACACTATTGCATGCATATCCCCACCCATTTCCACTATCCAACTCCAGAATCATTTTTACAAATTATTACAAACCTCTGAATATGAATTACATAAGGAAAAGAAGAAGTTAACTATAGGGGGCCTTCCATTGTAGGCCCAAGTTTCCAGATCCTCAAATGCCATTGGTTCACAACCCTTCACATGATCCAGGTGTATCAAAGTTCCCTAAGGATCTCAAGGGATCCCGGGCAGTGCTCACACCCAGATTTCATAGCCAAGATAGAGTAAGTACAGTGTGGAATGCCCAGCCTTTGTGTGTCAAAGTTCAGAGGGAGCTCAAGGGTCCCAAGGCAATGCTCACACAGAGGGGGCAGAACTTAAGGGGTCTAAGAGTATAGTGGAAGTGTTCATAGCGAGTAAGAGCAGTTTTAAAACAGTTTTGAGAAAGAGAGAGGTTTAATAAAAATTAGCTTGAAAACGGTAAGGCAGTAGCACAACCAACATACTCAAACAGCACACACAAAACAATAAATAGGAATTAAAACAAGTTCAGCAAACACAAGCAGGGAGATGAGGGATTGCGGACAAGTATGAAGCACATAGGAACAAGCTTGCACACAAGTAGGCCTCAAAAAAGTATTACAAGACTTAAACTGCCATAGCACATTCTATCACAAAATGTTCATGTCAGGAGCTTAATAGCATTAGATTGAGGGATACCAAACGGGTTCACACATTAAGTTCAGGGAAGGGGTTCATGATTACTTAGTAGCTAGGGGGATCATGAATACATGTTGATAATGTACTGGGTTAGGGAGTAAGGCAGAATTGTAGTAAACAAGTAGGAAAAGCAGTAGACACGCTGAAATAAGGGAAGGGTAATCAAATCAATGAACTAGCAAAGAGGCATGCTAATAGCAAGGTAAACAGCAGAACCATAAGTAAAAGCATAAAATAAATAAGAGAAAGTGCAATACGAATAAAAACATGTTGTTTCTGATGCTGTAAATCAAATAGAAGACATACCAGTCTAGAGTGAGAGAATAGAACAGTAGTGTGCAGGGAAGTAGAGCAATAGAACAATAGTGTGCAGGGAAGTAGAGAAATATGACAGTAGTGTGCAGAGCAATAGACCAGCAATGTATTAGAGCAATAGAACAGTAAAGCAGCAAGTTACTCAGTCTTGGCTTTCAGCCGACTGAATAGCCAGTAGTCAATAAGAGAAGCAAGAGAGAATGTGTAGGAAAGTAAGAGAGAGCAATGAGTATGCGTGTGTGTGTGTGTGTGTGTGTGTGTGTGTGTAAGAGAGAGAGTTGAACAATGTGTATGTTCGTCTTTCTAATGAAAGAGCAGAGGTATATATAGTTTTGAAAATAGTCAGAGAGTATGGTAACAAGTACTTAGTTTAGAATAATTTTGGAAATAATACTTAATCAGTATCAATTAGAGACATGGACTCCCTTTAATTAGGGAGTCAAGTTCAAACGGGACAATCAGAGTTAAATAAGGGGAATGCATCAATTATAAAATGATTTTACCATAATAAGAGTAGTAAAAGCATGTGGCATGTAATAAAGACCAAGTACAGAATATTTCAAGTAAGGAAAATATACACTGAGTGTGTTTATATGCTAAAAATATAAATTAGTTCTGGAAATTAGTCAAAGAATCACGGATGGGACTAAAATCACGAGGAATCAGTACTAATTGAGGAAGGTACCACACAAGTAAAGAAACAATTCGAACCCTAAGTAAGACATCATAGAAACAGTAGGAGGTTGAAAACCCTAACAACAAAATCACATAGAAAATCCAGAAGATCATGCAGATTAGCAAACATAGCAAAAAAGATGAACTCAAACCCTAAAATTGGGGTTTCACCAGAATAATTAAGGTAAAAGAGGAGACTCAAGCAAAGCGTTTAAAATCATACTGGGAATCATATATTAGTATTAAAAATCAGAAGATAAAGTATTTTCGAAAGGGGTTAAGAAACCCTAGTTCTTTAAAAATGAAGAGTCGTTTGAAAAACAAAGAGGTATTAAAGAGAAAACAAGTGAAAACCTTAGAATAGACATAGATCTGTCACAGATCTAGGAAGATTGGAAGATCTTAAATCTAGGGTTTCTAGAGAAAAACCCAAAAGAGAAGAAAGCTTAAAATATCACCGGCTTTTGGCAGGAAAATGCAAGAATCTTACTCGAACGGCCATAGGAGGCCGGAAAATATGGCATGAGATTGTAGAGGTGAGTGAACCGCGCCTGGTTCACCCGAGATCCTCCATCGGTGACACAGGCATGAAAGACGTAGCCATGGGGTTGATGAGAGGTGGAAACTCCATCGTTTCCGGCGGGGGGTGGCCGGAGAAGGAGAGACAGAGCTCAGGTTGGAGCATCTGAGAGATAGAGAGATGAGAGAACTTAGAGACGGCTGGGTAAGAAATGAGAGGGGGAAATGAGACGGGGGAGGTAGTCACCTAGGTTTAATTAAGGAATGTGGAATCTAAACCGTTGATTTGAATTAATCAACGGTCCCGATTGATAGATGCTTGGGCCAGGTAGTTGTAAAGACTGGGTTGGGTTATTGGGTCAATTAGTTGGGTTAGGGTCAAATTTAATTGGGGCTAGAATTTAAATGAACAATGGCTAGCTGTTAAATACTCAATTAATTAAAATAATTTATAAAAATAACTGATAATTATAAATAAAAAAAAAAGAAATTGATGCTTAACAAATTAAATTAAAATGATTAATCAGTATTTAAAAATATAAGTGACTAATTTTTGAGTAAAAAATAGCATAAAACATATCAATAGGCTATAATTGCAAAGTTATTGCAATTATAGCCAAACAGTGCTAATTTGGCTAATTGTGAAATAATTTGATCTTAATAGGACCAAAAATAATGTATTAAGTCAAGAAATGTCTCTGAAATAATTTGTAATGCAACTTATAATTAATTATTAGAAAATAAAAATATTGGATAAATTAAAATAAATTAATAAAAATGTGGGAAATTATAGAAAAATACCAATTGTTATGAAAACCTGTATTTGAAGGTGTATATGCAAATTAAAAATAGTTTGAGAAAAAATTGGGTATCAACATCTGTCCCTCTTTACCCGGGACGGATGAAAGAGTTGTCGGGTAAAGATATGATGGCCAATTTTGACCGAGTGAAGTGGTTTGGAGAGATTCCGACCGTACCCTGGTTTCTGAGTTGGCTACATATCCCTGGTTGTACAAGAATCAGGCCGTATGTAGTTCAGGATTCATCGGTGAAGTATACCGATGAAGTTTTACAAGAATGGACACAAAGTATAGGGTTAAGTGCACAAACGGCTTACGGGGCTGTTAGGAGAACTAGAGCGGGACCGCTCCTTCCGGGATGGCAGTTTTCTCGCCGGATTACCTGCAATAAATAATACAAGCATATATTGCATGTAATTTAAACATGATACAAATTCCCGTTGGACCATGAACGATGTCTTCGGACGGTTAAGGATGACGTCCTCAGACCATGACGTCCTGGGCTATGAATTGCTTGATGCAAGATTCACAAGCCATGAAAATGATTTCCTCCGAACCATGATGCCTTTGAATAATGATATGCAAAATTGAGAGAGATCCTCAGGCCATGACATGATGTTCTCGGGCCATGAAAATGGTGCCTCCGAATGATGACGTCTTTGGATAAGTTGGCGATATTTCAGCCCATGAAGAATGAAGTAGTATGATGCTGACAAGACAGAGCTCAGTCTTGCAAATTGAAGGGCAGAGCTTAGCCCGTAGAAAAAGCAAAATAAACAATGCTTGAGATAGCGTTCGAAGAAAAAGTAAATTGGAGGCAGAGCTTAGCCTTGAAAGGTAGAAAAGTAGCCTTATGCAAGTGGAAGGCAGAATGGTAGCCTTATGCAATGCAGATGGAGGCAGAGCTTAACCTCGGAAGGCAAAAAAGTAACCTTATGCAAGTGGAAGGCAGAATAGTAGCCTTATGCAATGCAGATGGAGGTAGAGCTTAACCTCGGAAGGCAGAATAGTAGCCTTATGCAAATGGAAGGCAGAATAGTAGCCTTATGCAATGCAGATGGAGGTAGAGCTTAACCTCGGAAGGAAGAAGAGTAGCCTTATGAAAATGAAAGGCATAATGTTAGCCTTATGCAATGCAGATGGAGGTAGAGCTTAACCTCGGAAGGCAGAATATTAGCCTTATGCAAGAAATAAAATGACAAATGATAGTAGAGTTTCTTAGCTGATAGCAGGTTGTGGTAGTGTGATTACTGTGACCATTGTGACTACGGAACATTATTTGTATGGGATGATAGCAAATTTTTCCAAGTGTAACGGTTTGAGAATCGTATTTTGAACAAACGTTTGTCCCCTGGATGGACAGTTTGTTTAGGGATTTTGCAACCTTAGCGCCTGCATCCAAAGAAAAATCGTGAGTTTTGTAAGGGGAAGGTTAGTTCGTATCCCTGCTGACTTTGCTTGACTTTTTCGGCTTGATCTTATGATAATGTCTGTATTATTGGGGTAGCGTTGCTAAACAAAGCTATTTCAGAAACAAACATGCATGATTTTGTAAAAGCATAATGTATAATTAAAAAAGTAATTTTGGAATAAATCGACGGCCGTGACACGGCTCGGTATATTGCAACCTCTCCTGCTACGGAATATTGAGGGTCCTCCTCAAAATTCTGCCCCAGTTTGATGGGTTGACGTTTTTGACTGCTGCTCATGCAGCGATCGACTGAACTTGCTTTGAATTTTGAGGGTCCTCCTCAAAATTCTGCCCATGTTTCCAATTGCGGGGAAAAATGAGTTTTTTATTGAATTGTGACCGAACCCATAGGGTTGCCTACGTATCCCCTCTTAAACAGGAATCAGGTCAGGCGTAGTTCAATTTACATCATCATTGAGAAAGCATAAGATTACACATAGTAGCATTTGACTGCATCCGAATTGATTGGCTTTGGCCAGACTTCTCCGTCCATTTCTGCGAGTATAAGTGCTCCTCCCGTCAGTACCCCGTGAACCATATACGGACCCTGCCAGTTGGGAGAGCATTTCTTTTTGGCTTCGTCTTGATGTGGAAAGTTTTCTTTAACACCAGCTGCCCTGGTGTGAATTGGCTCGGCTTGACTTTCTTGTTGCAGGCTCTGGACATTCTATTCTGATAGAGTTGACCATGACATATTGCATTCATTCTCTTTCCGTCTATGAGGGCTAATTTCTCATAATGTCTCTTTACCCATTATGCGTCTCTAAGCTCAGCTTCTTGTATAATTCTTAGAGATGGGATCTCAATTTCGGCAGGAATAGAAACCTCAGTACCATAAACTAGCATATAGGGAGTTGCCCCTGTTGAGGTGCGAACTGTGGTGCGATATCCCAATAAGGCAAATGATAACTTCTCGTGCCACTGCTTGTGCCTTTCTATAATCTTTCTTAGTATCTTCTTGATGTTTTTGTTGGCGGCTTCTACAGCTCCATTCATCTGAGGTCTGTAAGATATGGAATTCTTGTGTTTGATTTTGAAATCCTCGCACATAGCTTTCATCAGGTCACTGTTGAGATTGGAACCATTATCGGTGATGATTGACTCAGGAATCTCGAATTGACAAACAATACGGTCGCGGACAAGGTCTGCCACGACTTTCTTAGTCACTGCTTTGTAAGATGCTGCTTCGACCCATTTGGTGAAATAATCAATGGTTACCAGAATGAACCTATGACCGTTGGAGGCGGCAGGCTCGATTTTCCAATAATGCCCATGCCCCAGGCGGCGAACGACCATGGTGAGTTTTTTGCGTTGAGCTTGTTTGGAGGTATCATTATCATATCTACATGTATCTGACAACGGTGGAATTTTTGGACATACTGGATGCAGTCCGTTTCCATAGTCATCCAAAAGTAACCAGCTCGGAGTATCTTCTTTGCCAGAACAAAACTGTTCATATGTGGACCGCAGGTCCCAGCATTTATTTCCTCTAGTAGTTTTGATGCTTCTTTTGCATCGACACACCTTAATAACCCCAAATCGGGAGTCCTCCTATACATGATTCCTCCATTGTGAAAGAAATTGTTGGATAGTCTTCGAAGTGTGCGTTTCTGAGTGGGATTCGCAAGCTCTGGGTAATCTCCTTTTGCCAAATACTCCTTGATATCATGAAACCAAGGATTTTCGTCTGCTTCCTCTTCAATATGGGCATAATAGGCTGGCTTATTATGGATATTTACGGGAATAGGATTAATGAAATTCTTGTCCGGGTGTTGGATCATTGAGGGCAAAGTAGCCAATGCATCGGTGAACTCATTCTAGATTCTAGGGACATGCTGAAATTCCGTCTTTGTGAACCTCATTCTTAATTCCTGTACGTGGTGCAGATACTGCAGTATCTTGGGGTTCTTGGTAACCCACTCTCCTTGTACCTGATGTACCAGCAAATCTGAGTCACCAATCACTAATATCTCCTAGACGTTCATGTCAATGGCCATATTGAGCCCTAAGATACACGCAATTCTGCTATATTGTTGGTGCAGGGGAATCTGAGTTTGGCAGATACTGGATAATGCTGACCGGTTTCTGATATTAGGACTTCTCCAATGCCAATTCCCTTGAAGTTCGCCGCTCCATCGAAGAACATTCTCCAACCGTCGTAGGATTCTGCAATGTCTTCTCCTATGAACGATACATCTTCATCAGGACAATACATTTTCAGAGGTTCGTATTCTCCATCTACATGGTTCTCAGCAAGATGGTTTGCCAGTGCTTTTCCCTTGACCGCTTTCTGAGTCACATAGATAATATCGAAATCACTCAGCAGGATTTGCCACTTGGCTAGCTTGCCCGTGGGCATGGGCTTCTGAAAGATGTACTTCAATGGATCCATCCTCGATATGAGATACGTTGTGTAGGCACAGAAGTAATGCCTCAACTTCTGGGCTACCCAATTCAAAGCACAACACGTGCGTTCCAATAGAGAATATCTGGCCTCGTACGGAGTGAACTTGTTGCTGAGATAATAAATGGCTTGCTCTTTTCTTCCTGTTTCATCGTGCTGCCCCAGAACGCAGCCAAAAGCTCCATCTAACACTGCAAGGTAGAGTAACAGAGGTCTACCTGGCTCAGGCGGTACCAAGATTGGCGGTGTTGACAGGTATGCCTTGATTTTGTCGAAAGCCTTTTGACAATCATCGGTCCACTTTGTTGCGGCGTCCTTCTTCAGCATCTTGAAGATCGGCTTATAGATAACTGTAGACTGTGCTATGAATCGGCTGATGTAATTAAGTCTCCCCAAGAAACTCATCACATCTTTCTTGTTCCTTGGCGGTGGTAGTTCTTGAATGGGTTTGACTTTTGGAGGATCCAATTCTATCCCTCGGTGGCTGACAATGAACCCGAGCAACTTTCCAGCAGGAACCCCGAATGCACACTTCGCGGGGTTCAACTTCAGATTGTATTTCCGCAACCTTTTGAAGAACTTCCTCAAATCTTCCATGTGGTCAGTGGATTTCCTAGACTTGATAATAACATCATCCACGTATACCTCGATCTCCTTGTGAATCATGTCGTGGAAGATGGTGGTCATGGCCCTTATGTAGGTGGCCCTTGCATTCTTCAGGCCGAATGGCATCATCTTATAACAGTACACTCCCCATGGCGTAATAAAAGTCATTTTCTCAGCATCTTCCTCATCCATCTAGATCTGGTGATAACCAGCGAAGCAATCCACGAATGATTGTAATTCATGCTTGGCGCAATTGTCAATCAGGATATGTATATTTGGAAAAAGGGCAGTCTTCTTTCGGACTAACCCGGTTAGAACCCGGTAGTCGACACGGACTCTGACCTTCCCATCCTTCTTTGGTACTGGCACAATGTTGGCTAACCATGTTGGGTACTCAACTACCCTGAGAACCTTGGCATTGATCTGCTTGGTGACTTCTTCTTTGATTTTCAAACTCATGTCGGGTTTGAACTTCCTAAGCTTTTGTTTTACCGGTGGATACATTGGATTGGTTGGCAATTTGTGAGCCACAATAGAAGTACTTATACCAGTTATGTCGTCATACGACCATGCGAATATGTCCTCATACTTCTTTAGAAATTTGGCGTATTCTTTCTTTTCTGACGGTGACAAATGATTGCTGATTCGTGTTTCTTTGATGTTTTCTGAATCCTCCAGGTTGATGATTTCAGTCTCGTCCAGGTTGAACTTAGGTTTGTTCTCAAAATTCTCAACTTCTTTGACAATCTCGTCAGGTACGCATCTTCTTCTGAACCTACGTTTGTTTGCTGCGTTGTCTCATTGCATGTCACAGTCATCGGCTCATCAAGACATGTAATATTAATGATGTATAGGTAAGGCAATGAGAGAAAAATGATAGCAATAAATATTAATTCATAAGAAAATTAAAAAATGCTTTTGATAAACTGAACGATTGTTTTGAACATTGAAGATCTTATTGCAGGAATTAAAATGCAAAAAAGGAAATCATTTTGTAAAGAAAATAATGAATAATTCTTGTTTTAGCCTTGCTACCCCGAGGCTCGTCGGGCTTTGGTTGTCCTTACAGTCCAATTCTTGAGGTATATCCCTCTGCTCACAGCCTGTATGGAAGGGCCTTCCTCCCCCTCCTCCTCGAGAATAACACAACTGTCCATATCAATGTCCTCTAGAAACAAGTTCCTCATTGTTGTAAGTGCTTCTTCTTCGTCTCATCCATAAATAACGTCCGCATTTTGGAAGGTCTGCTCCAGATGTGGTATTGGTTGCTCCAAAGGGTAATAGGGACTGCGCCATGGTGGCAACTAGTTTTTGAATTCTTCCCAAGTGTATTCATATCCCAAACCGAAAGTGGTGCCGTGCTTCTTGAGTTTGATAGGTTTGTAGATCCCCTGAAGGTTCTTGCTCAGCCCCTTACCTGGCTTGTACCCTCGCCAATTCATCATACTTACGATCTTGCTAGCCCACCATTTATCTTTGTCGATACTATTGACCCGTTCAATGCGGTGGTAAGTTTCTCCAACCAGCTTCTTTCTTCTTTCAATCACCGGAATAGTCTGACGACTGTAAATAGGGTTGCTACCGTCACCATGAATAATCACCTCTTGGTGGTTCCACTTGAACTTCACCGCCTGATGTAGCGTTGATGCTACGGCCCCAGCAGCATGGATCCAGGGTCGTCCCAATAACAGATTGTAGGACGCTGGCACATCTATCACTTGGAAGTCCACCTCGAACCAGGTTGGCCCCATTTGCAGGCATAGGCCGATCTCACCAATGGTGGACCTCTGATATCCATCGAAGTCCTTCACGTTGATCGCTCCATCCTTTATCTCATGCAGCCCTTTACCCAATTTCTTGAGCATTATCAACGGCAAAATGTTAAGACTAGATCCCCCATCGATCAGGATTCTGGTGATGAAATAATCTTCACATTGCACAGTTATGTGCAGTGCTTTGTTATGGCCCAGCCCTTCAGGAGGCAGCTCGTCCTCATGGAAAGTGATTTTGTGACTCTCCAACACTTGGCACACCACATTAGCCATTTCTCCACTAGTGATGTTATTTGGCACATAGGCTTCGTTCAACACCTTCAATAAAGCATTCCTGTGCGTCTCGGAATTCTGCAGCAAAGAGAGGATGGATATTTGCGCTAACGTTTTGTTCAACTGGTCGATGACCAAATACTCCTTGGCCTGTACTTTCCTCCAAAGGTCGTCCGGACTTGTCTGGATAATGGAAGGCCGATTGGAAGCCTGCCTGCTGGATTCAGCCAGATGTTCAGGGGTATAGCCTCCCTACACTGCAACAGCCTCTTCAGTCTTGACTTTGCCTTTCCTTCTCGCATCAGTTGTATAGTCCCATGGTATAAAATCTGTATAGAAATGTGGTGTGGTAGATATTGCCACCGTGATTGGTGTAGCTACCCTCACTTCGAATGGAACATGTGCCTGGGGTGGCAAGACTGCAACCTCAAATGGTGCGGGTGCATTTTCCGGAGACACGAACTCAACTTCAATCGATATTGGTGTCTTTGCAGGTGACGCTGCTTCAACTCAAGAGGCATGGACATATTTACCTCAGCATCCGCAGACGGTTAAATCTGGACTATGATCGGGTTGAGAGTGACTGCAGGTTTCTTTGGATTATCGCCTTCTGCGGTCAACCCGATTGATCCCTCGGGGTCCCAATCATCTTCTATTTCAATCAAGTGGATGCATCCACCCTTATGGTCCGGAAGAGGATTGTTGCGGACGTTTGGAGCGGATTCCTTTTCCACGATGACCTTGTTGTCAATCAGGGTTTGTATCTTGTCCTTCAAAGAGCGACATTCATCTATGGTGTGCCCCTTCATGCCGGAGTGGTATGCACAAGACTTATTTAGGTTGACTCATTGAGAAGGATTCTCAGGGGTAGCAACAGGGATGGGGGTGACATAACCAGCAACTTTGAGCTTCTCATACAACTGGTCGATGGGTTCAGCAATGACGGTCTACTGTTTTGGAGGTCTGCGATCAAAATTAGGACGAGGTCTAGGGAAGTTTTGACAGGTAGGGGTGATTGGTAATGAGATGGTTGGGGATTGTAAGTGTGGTAGACAGGAGCGGGTTGTGAGTATCTGGGTGAAGCAGGTTGATATGTCGGTGGTGGAGGTGATTGATAAGTTGGTGGTGGAGCTTGGTATGAGGGTGCTTGGTAATTTGGGGTTGGTTGATATGTGAGTGGAGGTGTCGGGTAAGTTTGGTATTTGAGTGGAGATTTGGTTCTTTGTGCAACCGTCACGGCTCCCATGTCTCTTTTCTTAGACACACTACCAGACTACAAAGCCTTGTTTGTAGCTTGCAAGGCTTCAAAATTTGTGACCATACCGCTCTTGATACCTTCTTCAATCCATTCACCTAATTTGATAATGTCGGAGAACTTGTGGTTCTCAATCATCATCAACCGTTCATAGTATTGCGGGTCCTGGGACCGGACAAAGAACTTGTTAATCTGCTCCTCTTCTAAGGCGGGTCTGACCTTGGCAGCTTCAGACCTCCGACGAGTAGCATACTGGGGAACTGTCTCTGTGGGCATATTTTTCAAATTCTGAATGTAGATTATGTCTGGTGCGTTCTCTGTGTTGAACCTGAATCTATCCATAAAGTCATATGCCATGATCACCCAATTCAACCATTTCTTGGGATCTTGGCTGATGTACCAAGACAAGGCATCTACTTTCAAGCTCCTCATGAACACCTTCATGTGGATCCTTTCATCCTTCCCTACTCCAACCAGCTTGTCATAATAAGTTCTCAGGTAGACCCTTGGATGACCCGTACCATCAAACATTTCAAACTTAGGAGGTTTGTATCCCTCGGGCAATTCGACATCGGGCTGTATGCAGAGGTCTTCATAGTTCAACCCTTCGACTCCCTTGATTCCTTCGACGCCTTGAACCCGGCTGATCAGCTTCCTAAGTTCTTCGGCCAAGTTCTTGATAAGCAGGTCCTTTTCATCAGACTCAGGTGTGTATATGATTAGGGGAGGGGAGTATGGTATGGTCTCCACGTAGATGGGATTGTTATGAGTGTGGAAATGGTCATTTGTGGAGTTCTGAGGTTCTAGGATAAGTAGTGGGTGTTGTTTGGAGTATGGCAGGCATTGCAGTGTGCTGGGAGAGTTTGGTTCTTTGGTGGGGTGGTGTGATGATGAGTTGTGGGATGATTTTGCTGCTTTGAGATGTTTTAAGGAGGTGCATGATTCTGGATGTTGACGTCTGGGACGTTGAGGGAGAATGACAAGTTTTCCAGATTCCGCACTTGATCAAGCTCTTATTGGAACTTTAACAACTTTCGTTCCAGCTGCGACACAGCTTCATTCAGAAGCCGAATATCCTGCCATCAGTGGCATCTAACCGTTCAACCACATTCTCATTTCTGATGTTGCCTGAATTTTCCATTTTTTTTTGCCTTTGTTCTTGCCTTTGGGAGGACTAAGATGAGGAGAGGGTGGAGGGCCCCTAGATCTTGTAAGATAGGATGATGATGCCAGAGTGCACGAACTAACCTTTGGGGGGGGGGGATATATAAAGAAAGAGGAAAACAAAAACAAAAGTAGCCAATTCAATAAGGATTATGAAAAGTATTGCGGTATTTAAACACATAGTGCAGGAATGTAAAGTGCGTCCTAATTTGGGGACCTCTTTTGTGCCTGAGGTAGGCCTAACGACAAATTGATTTGGAGAACTTAAGATGCCAAATGCCTCATTTTATTGATGAGAAAATAGGCGAACCCCAAAACGACACTAAATAAACAGGAAGTAAAGGTCACTAATGGCCATTGGCCTTATTACATTGATAAGTAAAAGAAAGACATTCCTATCTACTTGGTCCCAGAAGGACCTTCTCTAGACTCGGCATTCTTGCTTCCCTCGTACAGCTCCCCCAACTCGTGAAGCCCCAGCAACAGGTATGCTCTAGCTAGATGCCCTCCGTCAGTCCTTCCAGCCTTGTGACAGTCTTCAATCCTTTTGAGAAATTTTTTCTCCAGCTCCCCTATGCCTTGCTTCAAATACTTTAACCTCTTGTTGGTGCTGATAGCCATATCTTCCATTCCTCGATCAGTTTCTTGTTAGACTCATGTATTTCGCGGTGCTCATCCTCACACTCACGGATCCTCTTGCGCAGTTGGTTGTTTTTGACTTGTGCCTCGACCTTTTAATCTATAACCCTGTGGCCCTGAACGGAACCTGGCTCGCTCAGACCACCCCAATTTTCTGCACCCCAACCAAGATAGAAAGGGGTATAACCATCATGGTATCTGTCTGGATCGATGGTGTCCTTCTCCATTATAATATTGCAGTGCCACTTGTGCTGGGCTTGGAATTTGTGAGGACTATTGTCATTTTGGAAGTCATCTCGAAGATGGCTCATCTTGTCGACTCTGGGTATGACTTGCTTCCTACCCGCTTGCCTCATAACTTGAAGAGGGACGTAAGGGTATGTTCCTCTAAGACCAATTAGTATTAGGAACGGTGCATCTCTGGAAAGGGCGATGAACTCCTCTGTTAGAAACAACTCGAACATCCAATGAACCTGTTCTTCAGTCAGATTACCAAAGAGCTCGACCCATCCTTTGGTGTTCTCAAGCTGAGCAAACATGTCGGGGATGTATTTCATTCGCTTTGGATGGTGGAAAGCGATGTGGTCATCCCAAACTCTTCGATGAACTTCTTGTTGGTACTCGCCCTTTTGGAGATGTTCCATGAGCCAAAGATGAAGTAGTAGATTGCATCCTTCGAAGTGTCTTGCCCCTCGTTGACACTTTCCCAAGGCTCGATATATGTCTGCAATGATCATGGGCACAATACTGAAGTCTTGCCCATCAGTTCCTTCCATTAGTGTCTTGGTTACCATGGCCAATCTAGTGTGAATTCTCTCCTTCTTTATTGGAAACACAATCAGACCCAAGACGCAAAACATGAAGACGAATACTCTACGATAGATGTGTCCCAAGGATGTGATGGCAAACTCGTCGTGATATCTACGGTATGATTTGTTGTGACCGTACCTCTCGTACAAGTAGTCAAAAGGGATGTATGACTTCTTTAAGCATACCAGTTCTGCATTCTTCTTCAGACCCATCATTTTAAGGAAACCTTTGTCTGTACGATTTTCAGGCATTAGGAACCCCGGGGTCTCCCGTACTAAGCCAGCCAGTCCTCCTATTTCCTACAACAAAGGTGTCATTTCAATGCCCCCAAAGCCACACGGACCTTTCACAATCCCAGAAAAGGGTAGCAGCTTCTATTATCATGTTGTTAAGATGGATTTCTAGAAGAGATGGTAGATTATTCAAGTATTTCCTGACGAGAGTTTTGTCGCTAGAATGTAAATCTTCCCACCAACTTAGCAATCTTGGAGGGATATTGGAGACCATGCCGAATCTAGGGACTTCGTGCCTCATTTTTCTACAAGGAAAACAAGGTTAGGCCCTTAACCCCACCAGACTCGACTATTTAACACCAACAATTAGCATAATGCATTTAATTCTCCAAATAAATGCACAGAACGTGAAGATGTCCATTTGGGTTCAGGGAAACCCAATGGACTTTTGGATAAGGAAATCTTAAAAGCTATCGTGCGGACCACACTTTAGCCTGGATAGGTTTGACCATGATGCATGAAACAACATAACAGAGTAAGGTTTCTACGGGGTTTTAGACCGGTACCCTTGAGCGGACAACTCAAGGGGGAAAGGCACGGAACCGTCGACTGCACCGTTGATCGACTAGTTTTACCGCAAATAAACCTTTCCGAATTTAGGGGGTAATAATATAGGAAGAGCCGCAACTACTCATCAAGCGTTGCTATAGTATTTTGTTTGGCACGAGTGAAGTATGAATGTTGAGCATGATTATGCAATAATTAATCATTAAAGACACGTTGTCATGTATTTGCACGTTATGAAAGCAGTAAATACAACAGTTTATAATATAAAAGCGGTTACAAAGGAAGGAAACAGAAAAGAGCACGTCAGTTACTTTTGAGGAACAAATAAATGCTTAAAGAAATAGACAAGTAATTGCACATAAAAAAGGGGAAAGGAAAAGGTCGCAAGTATTAACAAAGTAAAGACAAGTTCACAAAGTCGTTTGAAATGGTAAAATCCTAGATAAGTCCCCACCAGAGTCGCCATGTTTTCACACACCCCCTCTTTCCTCGCGGAGATCGGGTTTATGACATTCGGTTGGGACAACTTTTTCCTTTTGGGAAAAGGGTTTGTGTTTTTTGAGAGTCGCCACCTAACGATTTTTAAAGGTGCGTTAGGACACCAAAGGGGTTCATTTACAACTATGTCGTTAACCAGAGATAGGGTAAGGGCTTGAAATTCTCCTAATGGGAAGGTGTTAGGAACCCCACAGGATCCACAAGTGTGGTTCCCGACCAAACAACTTTTGTGAATTTGAGCAAGTAGCAAATAGGCAATTAATATTTAAACAAAAGAGTTTTGAAAGACTCATAGTCTAAGCACAGATGTTTTACAAAAAGTTTTGAAAATACTTAACATTTGAGCAAGGTTTTTGAAAGAGTTATGATCTAAACACGCATATAAAGGATAGGGGGAGTCCTAGGTTGTTTTTCATATGGATCACATCAGTACAATACCCGGTAATCACTCCTCAAAGAGGGGCTACACATGGTATTAGCGCACTGGTCATCCTATCCATATTCTACTCTTTCCACCCCGTGAAAGTAACTAAATCGAGTGTTGGTCTCAACCTATATTTCATGATGTTACCCGTCCCTTCCTATTAGTCCCGGGGGAAATTAGGACTCCTATCCTAAAGGGAGGTTCTAGGCAGACCCTCAGGATTAAAAGGTAAAAGTTCTAGGGCGACAGATAACAAAACAAGTAGGACTGCAGATAAAGGGAAAGCATGGAAAGCAGATAAAGGCTCAAGTATTCCTCCACACTTAGTACACATAAACAGCATGACTCATAGACAGATTTATTGCATAACTCAGAGAGGAAGTCTTAATCAGGCTTGCCTACTGGTTTTAAACATGCTGACAGTTGAACACTAATCACAAAGGACAGTTCTGGTTTTATTTCTTTATGGCTGATTACCTAAGACTTGCCTAGGCGTGTAGCAGTTGTGATAATTTCAGGTCGCTATACCTAATAGCATGCAGTTCTAAGTGTTGCAAATATTTAGAGACTAATTACCAGTTTGTTAGAATAGGAGGACTATTTTATACATCTTTATTTAGACAAAGTGTAGTTAAATGAGTACGATATTATAACATGATGTCTAATGCAGAATGATGCATATGCAGTTGCTAAAAAAGGATCTCTAAATGCACATAGAATCACAACATTATGCACAGTTTCAGGAATAACACAGGTGACAGATTTTAATGGTTGTTTACCTAGAACAGGATCTCTACGTGTTTAGCATGATGAGACATGATTGCAGTTTTTGTTACCATTATTGATCCTATGAGCAGGATTTCTAAGCGAAGGCAAGGAGTGGTGACATGCTGAAAGAAAAACAGATGTATGAACCTAAGCAGATGTACCCATTTCCACTATCCAACCCCAGAATCATTTTTACAAATTATTACAAACCTCTGAATATGAATTACATAAGGAAAAGAAGAAGTTAACTATAGGGGGCCTTCCATTGTAGGCCCAAGTTTCCAGATCCTCAAATGCCATTGGTTCACAACCCTTCACATGATCCAGGTGTATCAAAGTTCCCTAAGGATCTCAAGGGATCCCGGGCAGTGCTCACACCCAGATTTCATAGCCAAGATAGAGTAAGTACAGTGTGCAATGCCCAGCCTTTGTGTGTCAAAGTTCAGAGGGAGATCAAGGGTCCCAAGGCGATGCTCACACAGAGGGGGCAGAACTTAAGGGGTCTAAGAGTATAGTGGAAGTGCTCATAGTGAGTAAGAGCAGTTTTAAAACAGTTTTGAGAAAGAGAGAGGTTTAATGAAAATTATCTTGAAAAGGGTAAGGCAGTAGCACAACCAACATACTCAAACATCACAATGTATTGGTAAAAAAGAGTTTCACACGTAAGCCAACTTTTGACAACTCAGCCAGTCACGTGGACACAGAAAAACACGACAGCTGGATGTGATCCTTTGAAGAGGTACGGTACAAAGAGGCACGGTTCAGTAAACCCTCGAGCTTATCAGCCACGGGAAAGTCAACTTGATCAAAACAGGAGAGAGGCACTGTCATAATGAATCTAGACAAAGCTACGGGCAGATTCAAAGACCCACAATTAATTACTCAAACATTATGTAACCGTACCCTAATTACCGTTATCCTTTGTAACGCCACATTAATGTCATAATTAGTCATTAATGAACAACCATAGCAAGAGTTAAACGTTATAAGAATATCCTATAAGGGAAGGGAATACATCTTGTAAAGGCATCTGATTCTCGAATATAACTGACTACGATTCTCTATATTTCTGCAATATTGTCTGTTATTCATTTTTATCCATTTCCTTGATTATGAGTAACCCGTATTCATCTTAAAAATAAGCTTTAGTCAAATCTCTAATTCTTTGGTTAAACAAATTGGTTTCGTTACCGGGTATCTAATAACCTCTTAACTATGTCAAACTCCAACGACAACAACCATCAAAAGAGTGGAACCCGAGTTCCATCGCCTTCAGGAACCTCACGTGGTTCAAGGGAACAATCCCCAAAAAGATCCAATAACAACAATGGTGATAATGATCAAATTGTGGAACAAGATCGTGTAAAGCAAATGATTGCAGAGTACATGAGCCAAGCTTTGAAAGAATTTGCGAGAGGATTACTGGCAGCGTTACCTATATCGCCGACGCCACCCCCCAATAACACCATCACCATGGAAAATCCTCAATATGAGTTGGCAAACTCAGGAAGATGAGATACTCCTAATGAATTTCTCGAAACGAGACCAGGTATATCTAATAACTCAGAATTACAAAATTTACTACTAACCATGCAGAAACAGATGAAGAAGCAGAACGATCGCATCGAACAGATTCCTGGAGTACCACCTATCATCAAAGGCATTGATGTTGGTAGGTATTCTCAACAACCTTGGAAGCCAAGTGCGGCACCCTTGCCTATACCCAAGAAGTTTAAAATGCCTGACATTCCCAAATATGATGGAACAACTGACCCACGTGACCATGTGACTGCTTTCACTACTGGAGTAAAAGGCAACGACTTAACAAAACAAGAGATTGAATCAGTCCTTGAAAAAATATTTGGGGAAACACTTACTAAAGAGGCCCTAACCTGGTATTCTCTTCTCCTTGAAAATTCTATTGACTCTTTTGCTGAGCTTACATATTCGTTTATAAAAGCACACTCTGGTGCACAAAAAGTTGAGAAGAGAATGGAAGACATATTCAAAATAAAACAAGGAGACACGAAACTACTCCGTGAGTTTGTAGACAGGTTTCAACGAGAAAGAATGCAGTAACCGAGGGTGCCTGATAATAGGGCAGCCATGGCATTTGCAAGCAACCTAAAAGATAAAAGCTCAGAAGCCACGAGATGGCTTAAGGAAAGTCTAAGAGAATTCCCCGCTATAACATGGAATGATATATATAACAGGTACAATACTAAACTCATAATAGAAGAAGATATCATTGCTCGTTCGAGAGATGAAGATCATTCCAAATCCAGACGTCCTGAATCAGATAGAAGATCAGGTAAAAACAGGTACGATCCTTACTTAGGACCCTCGGGACGCGATATCCGCCCCAGGTTCGAAAACACTAGGTCGGACTATAGACCACAAGGAAGAGATGTAGTCTCATCCTCGTCTAGATCCAGAAAAGATCGAGATGAACGACCTAGAGGTAGTACTCAAATTGGGGATCATACCTTTAATGTAAGTACTACTGAACTTGTCTCAATATTGAGGAACATGGGAGACAAGGTTAAGTGGCCCAAAGAGATGCGGTCAAATCCAAGTAGAAGGAACCCAGATCACTGGTGTGAATTCCACAACAATCATGGGCACAAAACTGGGGATTGCAGATTTTTACAATGTGAAGTAGAAAATTTATTAAAACAGGGCTATTTAACCTAATTGTTTAGTGATAAAGGTAAACATGCATATATGAGGAACATGCAGGAGCCCCCCAAAACCTCCTTCTCCAAAATGAACCGTCAACGTGATACACGGAGGTGAAGAAGTAAATGGAGTGATCTGCAAAACAACCACAAAGTTCACAATTACACATGGGAAACATGCTCGTGAAAATATTGAAGAAGACGATATAACCCTCGATGATACAGATATCGGCGGATTACTGCTTTCGCACAACGATGCTCTGGTAATATCTTTACTTATTCATGACACTAATGTAAAAAGAGTGTTGATTGATCCAGGCAGTTCAGTCAACATTCTTTTACTAAGAGTCATGGAGGAAATGCTACTGGGGAATCAAGTAATCCCAAGGGCACGAGCCATATCACGGTTTGATAATTCTACGATTATAACAAAAGGAGAAATTGAGCTTAGCACTTATGCTGAGGGGGTGATCAAAAGTACCAGGTTCCAAGTCATTGTTACTGACATGACTTATAACGTGATCGTGGGAAGACCATGGATCCACGACATGAAAGTGATACCCTTCATGTTGTATCAGCAATTAAATTCCCCTCTAAATGAGGGACTCAACAAATCAAAGGCGATCAGCTGACTGCAAGAAATATAAACTATGTGGTATACAACAAGAAAATAGAGGAAGAAGAATTACGAGATAAGGGAATCTCCCAAGAAGGTAACGCCGCTCAAACAAGAATGGAAGAAATTACTACCCAAATAGGTACGGAAGGTATTATTGCTGAAATAGGTATGAAAGAAACTACTTACGAGAATGAGAATCAAGTTACCAAGGAAGGTGTACTATACCACACAGATGCAGATTCCAGACCGGACGTCATTCATGAACCGGAGGAAGATGAGCACATCAAAACAACTACGGAGGAGCTCGAAGCTGTTCCATTATCTGAACAAAATCCTGAGCAGAAAGTGTATATAGGCACGAGGCTAGGCCCCGCTCGAAGAGGTAAGTTAATTGAATATTTAAAGTCTAACGCAGACTGCTTTGCGTGGTCCCATTCAGATATGACAGGTATCCCACCAGAAGTGATGACTCATAAACTAAATGAAGATCTATCCTTCGTACCTGTTAAGTAGAAGAAAAGAAAGCAAGGACCATTCAAGAACCAAGTGATCGACGAAGAGGTACAGAAACTCTTGAAGATTGGTTCGATACGAGAGGTAACGTACCCTAACTGGTTAGCAAACACCGTGGTAGTGCCTAAAAATAATGGCAAGTGGAGAGTATGCATAGATTATACTGACTTAAATAAATCATGCCCCAAAGATTCATTCTCATTGGCGCATATAGATCAAATGATTGATGTCACAGCAGGTCATGAATTATTGAGCTTCTTAGATGCATATTCTGGTTATAATCAGATTAAGATGAATCCCTTAGATAAGGAAAAAACTTCCTTCATTACAAACAGGGGGATTTACTGTTATAAAGTTATGCCTTTTGGCTTAAAAAATGTTGGAGCCACCTATCAAAGGTTAGTGAATAAAATGTTCCAAGAACATCTTGGAAAGACGATGGAAGTCTATATTGATGATATGTTGGTAAAATCAACACAAGCACAAGACCATTTCCAGCATCTCTATACTGCTTTTGATATCTTACGCAGGTATAAATCAAATATAAAAGGATTCGGCTTAGGAATAGTATTAATATCACCCACGGGTGAAAAGACACCGCAAGCTATCAAGTGTTATCCTATAACTAACAATGATGCAAAGTACGAAGCTGTTATTGCAGGGATTGAACTCGCACGGGAGCTCTCAATCAAGCAAATTGTGATCAACAGCGACTCCCAACTGGTAGTAAATCAAATACAGGGGACTTACATCGCTCGAGAGACTAGAATGAAACACTATCTCGAAAAAGAATGAGAGCTCATGAGACAATTCAAAACATGGTAGGTAATGCAAATACTTAGAGAGGAAAATGCATAAGCAGATGCACTAGCTAACCTCGCAGTAGTCACGGAAGTAACGAACAAAGGAAATACAATTATCGTTCAACTATTTCATTAAATAATAGACCAGGAAAGGAATGAGGTAACTTTCAACAACCTAACCTGGGACTGGAGAAACGAAATTCTTAATTTTTTTGAAGAATGACATCGTACCTGAAGACAGGAAAGCAGTTCAAGCACTTCGCCGCAAAGCTTCACGGTACTGCCTTATTCGCAACTCACTTTATCGCAAGATGTTCGGAGGACCCCTAGCTAAATGCCTCAGACCTAACCAAACGGAATTTGTGATGAAAGAAGTCCACGAAGGACACTGTGGAAATCACTCAAGGGCGAGATCCTTAGTGAAAACACTAATCAGAGCTGGATACTATTGGCCTAAGATGGAAGAAGAAGCCGATAACTTCGTATCCAAATGTGATAAATGGGGTATGGACATAGTGGGACCTCTTCCCACAGCTAAAGGACAGGTAGTTTTTTTACTCCTGCTAACCGACTTTTTTACAAAATGGGTAGAGGCAGAAGCATTCAAACAAGTGCGAGAAAAGGAAGTTAAAAGCTTCTTATGGCGAAACATAATATGCCGCTTTGGAATACCAAAGGAAATCGTGTGTGATAATGGCCCACAATTCATAGGCTTGCAAATCACAAAATTCTTCGAAAGTTGGCAAATCAAGCGGATCACTTCAACGCCATAACACCCCGTGGCTAATGGTCAAGGTGAGTCAACGAATAATTTCATCATCAACAATCTAAAGAAACATCTGGATAAAGCAAAAGGAAACTGGCCTGATGAGTTACCAGCGGTACTATGGGCATATAGAACAACTTCAAAAATAGCCATGGGAGAAACTCCGTTTGCACTTGTTTATGGCTCAGAAGCCTTAATACCTGTAGAGATTGGTGAACCAAGCGTAAGGTTCTCAACAGCCATGGAAGGTGAAAACGACGACGAATTAAAGACCAACCTGGACCTGCTCGAAACACGGAGAGAAGCAGCATTGATACGGATGGCAGCTCAAAAACAAATTATAGAGCGTTATTACAACCATAAAGCTCATCTCAGGTACTTCAATACTGGGGACTTCGTCCTCAAAAAAGTCTTCCAATCAACGAAAGAAGCAGGTGCAGGAAAGCTAAATTCAAACTGGGAAGGACCTTACAAAATCCGACGCATAGCTGGGAAAGGCGCCTATGAGTTGGAAGTTATGGACGGCAGAGTTCTACCAACAAGCTGAATGCCATCCACCTAAAGAAGTGTTACTTCTAAAGGAAAAGAA